>CAWVNZ010003072.1:0-102500 GCA_963930735.1 Dioctria linearis
TACTATAGAAAAGGCAATCCCTGGCGCAATTAAAATTTGCGACAGTAAAAAATTAATTTTTGAAAAATTTACTGTAGAAAAGGCAATCCCTGGCGCAATTAAAATTTGCGACAGTAAAAAATTATTTTTTGTAAATTTTACTATAGAAAAGGCAATCCCTGGCGCAATTAAAATCTGCGACAGTAAAAAATTATTTTTCGCAAATTTACTATAGAAAAGGCAATCCCTGGCGCAATTAAAATTTGCGACAGTAAAAAATAATTTTTGAAAAATTTACTGTAGAAAAGCAATCCCCGGCGCAATTAAAATTTGCGACAGTAGAAAATTATTTTTTGAATAATTTTCTGTAGAAAAGGCAATCCCTGGCGCAATTAAAATTTGCGACAGTAAACAATTATTTTTTGAAAAATTTACTGTAGAAAAGGCAATCGCAGGCGCAGTTAAAATTTGCGACAGTAGAAAATTATTTTTTGAATAATTTACTGTAGAAAAGGCAATCCCTGGCCTAATTAAAATTTGCGACAGTAAAAAATTAATTTGTGAAAAATTTACTAAAGAAAAGGCAATCCCTGGCGCAATTAAAATTTGCGACAGTAAAAAATTATTTTTTGAATAATTTACTATAGAAAATGCAATGCCTGGCGTAATTAAAATTTGCGACAGTTAAAAATTATTTTTGAAAAATTTACTGTAGAAAAGGCAATCCCTGGCGCAATTAAAATTTGCGACAGTAAAAAATTATTTTTTGAATAATTTACTAGAGAAAAGGCAATCCCTGGCGTATTTAAAATTTGCGACAGTAAAAAATTAATTTGTGAAAAATTTACTATAGAAAAGGCAATCCTTGGCGTATTTAAAATTTGCGACAGTAGAAAATTAATTTGTGAAAAATTTACTGTAGAAAAGGCAATCCCTGGCGCAATTAAAATTTCCGACAGTAAAAAATAAATTTTGAAAAATTTACAATAGAAAAGGCAATCCCTGGCGCAATTAAATTTGCAACAGTAAAAAATTATTTTTTGCAAAATTTACTATAGAAAAGGCAATCCCTGGCGCAATTTAAATTTGCGACAGTAAAAAATTATTTTTTGAAAAATTTACTATAGAAAAGGCAATCCCTGGCGGATTTAAAATTTCCGAGAGTAAAAAATTATTTTTTGAATAATTTACTATAGAAAAGGCAATCCCTGGCGTAATTAAAATTTGCGACAGTAAAAAATTATTTTTTGAAAATTTAATGTAGAAAAGGCAATCCCTGGCGTATTTAAAATTTGCGACAGAAAAAAATTAATTTTTGAAAAATTTGCTATAGAAAAGGCAATCCCTGGCGCAATTAAAACTTGCGACAGTATAATATTATTTTTTGAAAAATTTACTATAGAAAAGGCAATCCCTGGCGTATTTAAAATTTGCGACAGTAAAAAATTATTTTTTGAATAATTTACTATAGAAAAAGGCAATCCCTGGCGTATTTAAAATTTGCGACAGTAAAAAATTATTTTTCGCAAAATTTACTATAGAAAAGGCAATCCTGGCGCAATTAAAATTTGCGACAGTAAAAAATAATTTTTTGAAAAATTTACTGTAGAAAAGGCAATCCCCGGCGCAATTAAAATTTGCGACAATAGAAAATTATTTTTTGAATAATTTTCTGTAGAAAAGGCAATCCCTGGCGCAATTAAAATTTGCGACAGTAAACAATTATTTTTGAAAAATTTACTGTAGAAAAGGCAATCGCGGGCGCAGTTAAAATTTGCGACAGTAGAAAATTATTTTTTGAATAATTTACTGTAGAAAAGGCAATCCCTGGCCTAATTAAAATTTGCGACAGTAAAAAATTAATTTGGTAAAAATTTACTAAAGAAAAGGCAATCCCTGGCGCAATTAAAATTTGCGACAGTAAAAAATTATTTTTTGAATAATTTACTATAGAAAATGCAATGCCTGGCGTAATTAAAATTTGCGACAGTTAAAAATTATTTTTTGAAAAATTTACTGTAGAAAAGGCAATCCCTGGCCAATTAAATTTGCGACAGTAAAAAATTATTTTTTGAATAATTTACTATAGAAAAGGCAATCCCTGGCGTATTTAAAATTTGCGACAGTAAAAAATTAATTTGTGAAAAATTTACTATAGAAAAGGCAATCCTTGGCGTATTTAAAATTTGCGACAGTAGAAAATTAATTTGTGAAAAATTTACTGTAGAAAATGCAATCCCTGGCGCAATTAAAATTTGCGACAGTAAAAATAAATTTTGAAAAATTTACTATAGAAAAGGCAATCCCTGGCGCAATTAAAATTTGCAACAGTAAAAAATTATTTTTTGCAAAATTTACTATAGAAAAGGCAATCCCTGGCGCAATTAAAATTTGCGACAGTAAAAAAATATTTTTTGAAAAATTTACTATAGAAAAGGCAATCCCTGGCGGATTTAAAATTTCCGAGAGTAAAAAATTATTTTTTGAATAATTTACTATAGAAAAGGCAATCCCTGGCGTAATTAAAATTTGCGACAGTAAAAAATTATTTTTTGAAAAATTTAATGTAGAAAAGGCAATCCCAGGCGCAATTAAAATTTGCGACAGTAAAAAATTATTTTTTGAATAATTTACTATAGAAAAGGCAATCCCTGGCGTATTTAAAATTTGCGACAGTAAAAATTAATTTTTGAAAAATTTACTGTAGAAAAGGCAATCCCAGGCGCAATTAAAATTTGCGACAGTAAAAAATTATTTTTTGAAAATTTACTAAGAAAGGCAATCCCTGGCGCAATTAAAATTTGCGACAGTAAAAAATTATTTTTTGCAAAATTTACTATAGAAAAGGTAATCCCTGTTGCAATTAAAATTTGCGACAGTAAAAAATTATTTTTTTGCAAAATTTACTATAAAAAAGCAATCCCTGTCGCAATTAAAATTTGCGACAGTAAAAATTATTTTTGAAAAATTTACTATAGAAAAGGCAATCCTGGCGTATTTAAAATTTGCGACAGTATAAAATTAATTTGTGAAAAATTTAGCTATAGAAAAGGCAATCCCTGGCGCAATTAAAATTTGCGACAGTAAAAAATTATTTTTTGAATAATTTACTATAGAAAATGCAATGCCTGGCGTAATTAAAATTTGCGACAGTTAAAAATTATTTTTGAAAAATTTACTGTAGAAAAGGCAATCCCTGGCGCAATTAAAATTTGCGACAGTAAAAATTATTTTTTTGAATAATTTACTATAGAAAAGGCAATCCCTGGCGTAATTAAAATTTGCGACAGTTAAAAATTATTTTTTGAAAAATTTACTGTAGAAAAGGCAATCCCTGGCGCAATTAAAATTTGCGACAGTAAAAAATTATTTTTTGAATAATTTACTATAGAAAAGGCAATCCCTGGCGTAATTAAAATTTGCGACAGTAAAAAATTATTTTTGAAAAATTTACTATAGAAAAGGCAATCCCTGTCGCAATTAAAATTTGCGACAGTAAAAAATTATTTTTGAAAAAATTTACTATAGAAAAGGCAATCCCTGGCCTAATTAAAATTTGCGACAGTAAAAAATTAATTTGGTAAAAATTTACTAAAGAAAAGGCAATCCCTGGCGCAATTAAAATTTGCGACAGTAAAAAATTATTTTTTGAATAATTTACTATAGAAAATGCAATGCCTGGCGTAATTAAAATTTGCGACAGTTAAAAATTATTTTTTGAAAAATTTACTGTAGAAAAGGCAATCCCTGGCGCAATTAAAATTTGCGACAGTAAAAAATTATTTTTTGAATAATTTACTATAGAAAAGGCAATCCCTGGCGTATTTAAAATTTGCGACAGTAAAAAATTAATTTGTGAAAAATTTACTATAGAAAAGGCAATCCTTGGCGTATTTAAAATTTGCGACAGTAGAAAATTAATTTGTGAAAAATTTACTGTAGAAAATGCAATCCCTGGCGCAATTAAATTTTCCGACAGTAAAAAATAAATTTTTGAAAAATTTACTATAGAAAAGGCAATCCTGGCGCAATTAAAATTTGCAACAGTAAAAAATTATTTTTTGCAAAATTTACTATAGAAAAGGCAATCCCTGGCGCAATTAAAATTTGCGACAGTAAAAAAATATTTTTGAAAAATTTACTATAGAAAAGGCAATCCCTGGCGGATTTAAAATTTCCGAGAGTAAAAAATTATTTTTTGAATAATTTACTATAGAAAAGGCAATCCCTGGCGTAATTAAAATTTGCGACAGTAAAAAATTATTTTTTGAAAAATTTAATGTAGAAAAGGCAATCCCAGGCGCAATTAAAATTTGCGACAGTAAAAAATTATTTTTGAATAATTTACTATAGAAAAGGCAATCCCTGGCGTATTTAAAATTTGCGACAGTAAAAAATTAATTTTTGAAAAATTTACTGTAGAAAAGGCAATCCAGGCGCAATTAAAATTGCGACAGTAAAAAATTATTTTTTGAAAAATTTACTATAGAAAGGCAATCCCTGGCGCAATTAAAATTTGCGACAGTAAAAAATTATTTTTTGCAAAATTTACTATAGAAAAGGTAATCCCTGTTGCAATTAAAATTTGCGACAGTAAAAAATTATTTTTTTGCAAAATTTACTATAAAAAAGGCAATCCCTGTCGCAATTAAAATTTGCGACAGTAAAAAATTATTTTGAAAAATTTACTATAGAAAAGGCAATCCCTGGCGTATTTAAAATTTGCGACAGTATAAAATTAATTTGTGAAAAATTTAGCTATAGAAAAGGCAATCCCTGGCGCAATTAAAATTTGCGACAGTAAAAAATTATTTTTTGAATAATTTACTATAGAAAATGCAATGCCTGGCGTAATTAAAATTTGCGACAGTTAAAAATTATTTTTTGAAAAATTTACTGTAGAAAAGGCAATCCCTGCGCAATTAAAATTTGCGACAGTAAAAAATTATTTTTTGAATAATTTACTATAGAAAAGGCAATCCCTGGCGTAATTAAAATTTGCGACAGTTAAAAATTATTTTTTGAAAAATTTACTGTAGAAAAGGCAATCCCTGGCGCAATTAAAATTTGCGACAGTAAAAAATTATTTTTTGAATAATTTACTATAGAAAAGGCAATCCCTGGCGTAATTAAAATTTGCGACAGTAAAAAATTATTTTTGAAAAATTTACTATCGAAAAGGCAATCCCTGTCGCAATTAAAATTTGCGACAGTAAAAAATTATTTTTGAAAAATTTACTATAGAAAAGGCAATCCCTGGCCTAATTAAAATTTGCGACAGTAAAAAATTAATTTGGTAAAAATTTACTAAAGAAAAGGCAATCCCTGGCGCAATTAAAATTTGCGACAGTAAAAAATTATTTTTTGAATAATTTACTATAGAAAATGCAATGCCTGGCGTAATTAAATTTGCGACAGTTAAAAATTATTTTTTGAAAAATTTACTGTAGAAAAGGCAATCCCTGGCGCAATTAAAATTTGCGACAGTAAAAAATTATTTTTTGAATAATTTACTATAGAAAAGGCAATCCCTGGCGTAATTAAAATTTGCGACAGTAAAAAAATTATTTTTGAAAAATTTAATGTAGAAAAGGCAATCCCAGGCGCAATTAAAATTTGCGACAGTAAAAAATTATTTTTTGAATAATTTACTATAGAAAAGGCAATCCCTGGCGTATTTAAAATTTGCGACAGTAAAAAATTAATTTTTGAAAAATTTACTGTAGAAAAGGCAATCCCAGGCGCAATTAAAATTTGCGACAGTAAAAAATTATTTTTGAAAAATTTAATGTAGAAAAGGCAATCCCAGGCGCAATTAAAATTTGCGACAGTAAAAAATTATTTTTTGAAAAATTTACTGTAGAAAAGGCAATCCCTGGCGCAATTAAAATTTGCGACAGTAGAAAATTATTTTTTGAAAAATTTACTGTAGAAAAGGCAATCCCTGGCGCAATTAAAATTTGCGAGAGTAAAAAATTATTTTTTGAAATATTTACTTTAGAAAAGGCAATCCCTGGCGTATTTAAAATTTGCGACACTAAAAAATTAATTTTTGAAAAATTTACTATAGAAAAGGCAATCCCTGGCGCAATTAAAATTTGCGACAGTAAAAAATTAATTTTTGAAAAGTTTACTGTAGAAAAGGCAATCCCTGGCGCAATTAAAATTTGCGACAGTAAAAAACTATTTTTTTGAAAAAATTGACTATAGAAAAGGCAATCCCTGGCGCAATTAAAATTTGCGACAGTAAAAAATTAATTTTTGCAAAATTTACTATAGAAAAGGCAATCCCTGGCGCAATTAAAATTTGCGACAGTAAAAAATTTACTATAGAAAAGGCAATTCCTGGCGCAATTAAATTTGCGACAGTAAAATATAATTTTTTGAATAATTTACTATAGAAAAGGCAATCCCTGGCGTATTTAAAATTTTCGACAGTATAAAATTATTTTTTGAATAATTTACTATAGAAAAGGCAATCCCTGGCGTATTTAAAATTTGCGACAATAGAAAATTAATTTGTGAAAAATTTACTATAGAAAAGGCAATCCTTGGCGGATTTAAAATTTGCGACAGTAAAAAATAATTTTTTGAAAAATATACTGTAGAAAAGGCAATCCCTGGCGGATTTAAAATTTGCGACAGTAAAAAATTAATTTTTGAAAAATTTACTATAGAAAAGGCAATCCCTGGCGTAATTAAAATTTGCGACAGTAAAGAATTATTTTTTGCAAATTTACTGTAGAAAAGGCAATCCCTGGCGCAATTAAAATTTGCGACAGTAAAAAATTATTTTTTTGCAAAATTTACTATAGAAAAGGCAATCCCTGGCGCAATTAAATTTGCGACAGTAAAAAATTATTTTTGAAAAATTTACAATAGAAAAGGCAATCCCTGCGTGTTTAAAATTTGCGACAGTATAAAGTTAATTTTTGAAAAATTTACTATAAAAAAGGCAATCCCTGGCGCAATTAAAATTTGCGACATAAAAAAATTATTTTTTGAATAATTTACTGTAGAAAAGGCAATCTCTGGCGCAATTAAAATTTGCGACATAAAAAATTATTTTTTGAAAAATTTACTATAGAAAATGCAATCCCTGGCGTATTTAAAATTTGCGACAGTATAAAATTAATTTTTGAAAAATTTACTGTAGAAAAGGCAATCCTTGGCGGATTTAAAATTTGCGACAGTAAAAAATAATTTTTTGAAAAATATACTGTAGAAAAGGCAATCCCTGGCGGATTTAAAATTTGCGACAGTAAAAATTAATTTTTGAAAAATTTACTATAGAAAAGGCAATCCCTGGCGCAATTAAAATATGCGACAGTAAAAAATTAATTTTTGAAAAATTTACTGTAGAAAAGGCAATCCCTGGCGCAATTAAAATTTGCGACAGTAAAAAATTATTTTTGTAAATTTTACTATAGAAAAGGCAATCCCTGGCGCAATTAAAATCTGCGACAGTAAAAAATTATTTTTCGCAAAATTTACTATAGAAAAGGTAATCCCTGGCGCAATTAAAATTTGCGACAGTAGAAAATTATTTTTTGAATAATTTTCTGTAGAAAAGGCAATCCCTGGCGCAATTAAAATTTGCGACAGTAAACAATTATTTTTTGAAAAATTTACTGTAGAAAAGGCAATCGCAGGCGCAGTTAAAATTTGCGACAGTAGAAAATTATTTTTTGAATAATTTACTGTAGAAAAGGCAATCCCTGGCCTAATTAAAATTTGCGACAGTAAAAAATTAATTTGTGAAAAATTTACTAAGAAAAGGCAATCCCTGGCGCAATTAAAATTTGCGACAGTAAAAAATTATTTTTTTGAATAATTTACTATAGAAAATGCAATGCCTGGCGTAATTAAAATTTGCGACAGTTAAAAATTATTTTTTGAAAAATTTACTGTAGAAAAGGCAATCCCTGGCGCAATTAAAATTTGCGACAGTAAAAAATTATTTTTTGAATAATTTACTATAGAAAAGGCAATCCCTGGCGTATTTAAAATTTGCGACAGTAAAAAATTAATTTGTGAAAAATTTACTATAGAAAAGGCAATCCTTGGCGTATTTAAAATTTGCGACAGTAGAAAATTAATTTGTGAAAAATTTACTGTAGAAAAGGCAATCCCTTGCGCAATTAAAATTTCCGACAGTAAAAAATAAATTTTTGAAAAATTTACTATAGAAAAGGCAATCCCTGGCGCAATTAAAATTTGCAACAGTAAAAAATTATTTTTTGCAAAATTTACTATAGAAAAGGCAATCCCTGGCGCAATTAAAATTTGCGACAGTAAAAAATTATTTTTGAAAAATTTACTATAGAAAAGGCAATCCCTGGCGGATTTAAAATTTGCGACAGTAAAAAATTATTTTTTGAATAATTTACTATAGAAAAGGCAATCCCTGGCGTAATTAAAATTTGCGACAGTAAAAAATTATTTTTGAAAAATTTAATGTAGAAAAGGCAATCCCAGGCGCAATTAAAATTTGCGACAGTAAAAAATTATTTTTGAATAATTTACTATAGAAAAGGCAATCCCTGGCGTATTTAAAATTTGCGACAGTAAAAAATTAATTTTTGAAAAATTTACTGTAGAAAAGGCAATCCCTGGCGCAATTAAAATTTGCGACAGTAAAAATTATTTTTTGAAAAATTTACTATAGAAAAGGCAATCCCTGGCGCAATTAAAATTTGCGACAGTAAAAAAATATTTTTTGCAAAATTTACTATAGAAAAGGCAATCCCTGGCGCAATTAAAATTTGCGATAGGAGAAAATAATTTTTTGAAAAATTTACTGTAGAAAAGGCAATCCCTGGCGCAATTAAAATTTGCGACAGTAAAAAATTATTTTTTGAAAAATTTACTATAGTAAAGGCAATTCCTGGCGCAATTAAAATTTGCGACATTAAAAAATTATTTTTGAATAATTTACTATAGAAAAGCAATCCCTGGCGTATTTAAAATTTTCGACCGTATAAAATTATTTTTTTGAATAATTTACTATAGAAAAGGCAATCCCTGGCGGATTTAAAATTTGCGACAGTAAAAAATTATTTTTTGAAAAATTTACTGTAGAAAAGGCAATCCCTGGCGGATTTAAAATTTGCGACAGTAAAAAATTACGTTTTGAAAAATTTACTATAGAAAAGGCAATCCCTGGCGTAACTAAAATTTGCGACAGTAAAGAATTATTTTTTGCAAAATTTACTGTAGAAAAGGCAATCCCCAGTTGCAATTAAAATTTGCAACAGTAAAAAATTATTTTTTTGCAAAATTTACTATAGAAAGGGTAATCCCTGGCGCAATTAAAATTTGCGACAGTAAAAAATTATTTTTGCAAAATTTACTATAGAAAAGGCAATCCCTGGCGCAATTAAAATTTGCGAAATAAAAAAATTATTTTTTGAATAATTTAATGTAGAAAAGGCAAACCCTGGCGTATTTAAAATTTTCGACCGTATAAAATTATTTTTTTGAATAATTTACTATAGAAAAGGCAATCCCTAGCGGATATAAAATTTGCGACAGTAAAAAATTATTTTTTGAAAAATTTACTGTAGAAAAGGCAATCCCTGGCGGATTTAAAATTTGCGACAGTAAAAAATTAATTTTTGAAAAATTTACTGTAGAAAAGGCAATCCCTGGCGCAATTAAAATTTGCGACAGTAAAAAATTATTTTTTGCAAAATTTACTATAGAAAAGGCAATCCCTGGCGCAATTAAAATTTGCGACAGCAACAAATTATTTTTTGAAAAATTTAATGTAGAAAAGGCAATCCCTGGCGCAATTAAAATTTGCGACAGTAAAAAATTATTTTTTGAAAAATTTACTATAGAAAAGGCAATCCCTGGCGCAATTAAAATTTGCGACAGTAAAAAATTATTTTTTGCAAAATTTACTATAGAAAAGGCAATCCCTGGCGCAATTAAAATTTGCGACAGGAGAAAATAATTTTTGAAAAATTTACTGTAGAAAAGGCAATCCCTGCCGCAATTAAAATTTGCGACAGTAAAAAATTGTTTTTTGATAAATTTACTATAGAAAGGCAATTCCTGGCGCAATTAAAATTTGCGACAGTAAAAAATTATTTTTTGAATAATTTACTATAGAAAAGGCAATCCCTGGTTTATTTAAAATTTGCGACAGTAGAAAATTAATTTGTGAAAAATTTACTATAGAAAAGGCAATCCCTGGCGGATTTAAAATTTGCGACAGTAAAAAATTATTTTTTTGAAAAATTTACTGTAAAAAATGCAATTCCTGGCGGATTTAAAATTTGCGACAGTAAAAAAATAATTTTTGAAAAATTTACTATAGAAAAGGCAATCCCTGGCGTAACTAAAATTTGCGACAGTAAAGAACTATTTTTTGCAAAATTTACTGTAAAAAAGCAATCCCTGTTGCAATTAAAATTTGCGACAGTAAAAAATTATTTTTTGCAAAATTTACTATAGAAAAGGCAATACCTGTCGCAATTAAAATTTGCGACAGTAAAAAATTATTTTTTGAATAATTTACTATAGAAAATGCAATGCCTGGCGTAATTAAAATTTGCGACAGTTAAAAATTATTTTTTGAAAAATTTACTGTAGAAAAGGCAATCCCTGGCGCAATTAAAATTTGCGACAGTTAAAAATTATTTTTTGAATAATTTACTATAGAAAAGGCAATCCCTGGCGTATTTAAAATTTGCGACAGTAAAATATTAATTTGTGAAAAATTTACTATAGAAAAGGCAATCCTTGGCGTATTTAAAATTTGCGACAGTAGAAAATTAATTGTGAAAAATTTACTGTAGAAAAGACAATCCCTGGCGCAATTAAAATTTCCGACAGTAAAAAATAAATTTTTGAAAAATTTACTATAGAAAAGGCAATCCCTGGCGCAATTAAAATTTGCGACAGTAAAAATTATTTTTTGCAAAATTTACTATAGAAAAGGCAATCCCTGGCGCAATTAAAATTTGCGACAGTAAAAATTATTTTTTGAAAAATTTACTATAGAAAAGGCAATCCCTGGCGGATTTAAAATTTGCGACAGTAAAAAAGTATTTTTTGAATAATTTACTATAGAAAAGGCAATCCCTGGCGTAATAAAATTTGCGACAGTAAAAAATTATTTTTTGAAAAATTTAATGTAGAAAAGGCAATCCAGGCGCAATTAAAATTTGCGACAGTAAAAAATTATTTTTTGAATAATTTACTATAGAAAAGGCAATCCCTGGCGTATTTAAAATTTGCGACAGTAAAAAAATAATTTTGAAAAATTTACTGTAGAAAGGGCAATCCCTGTCGCAACTAAAATTTGCGACAGTAAAAAATTATTTTTTGAAAAATTTACTATAGAAAAGGCTATCCCTGGCGCAATTAAAATTTGCGACAGTAAAAATTATTTTTTGCAAAATTTACTATAGAAAAGGCAATCCCTGGCGCAATTAAAATTTGCGACAGGAGAAAATAATTTTTTGAAAAATTTACTGTAGAAAAGGCAATCCCTGGCGCAATTAAAATTTGCGACAGTAAAAAATAATTTTTTGAAAAATTTACTATAGTATAGGCAATTCCTGGCGCAATTGAAATTTGCGACAGTAAAAAATTATTTTTTGAATAATTTACTATAGAAAAGGCAATCCCTGGCGTATTTAAAATTTTCGACCGTATAAAATTATTTTTTTGAATAATTTACTATAGAAAAGGCAATCCCTGGCTTATTTAAAATTTGCGACAGTAGAAAATTAATTTGTGAAAAATTTACTATAGAAAAGGCAATCCCTGGCGGATTTAAAATTTGCGACAGTAAAAAATTATTTTTTGAAAAATTTACTGTAGAAAAGGCAATCCCTGGCGTATTTAAAATTTGCGACAGTATAAAATTAATTTTTGAAAACTTTACTATAGAAAAGGCAATCCCTGGCGCAATTAAAATTTGCGACAGTAAAAAATTATTTTTTGAAAAATTTACTGTAGAAAAGGCAATCCCTGGCGCAATTAAAATTTGCGACAGTAAAAAATTATTTTTTGCAAAATTTACTATAGAAAAGGCAATCCCTGGCGCAATTAAAATTTGCGACAGTAAAAAATTATTTTTTGAAAAATTTAATGTAGAAAAGGCAATCCCTGGCGCAATTAAAATTTGCGACAGTAAAAAATTATTTTTTGAATAATTTACTATAGAAAAGGCAATCCCTGGCGTATTTAAAATTTGCGACAGTAAAAAATTAATTTTTGAAAAATTTACTGTAGAAAAGGCAATCCCTGGCGCAATTAAAATTTGCGACAGTAAACAATTTATTTTTGAAAAATTTACTATAGAAAAGGCAATCCCTGGCGCAATTAAAATTTGCGACAGTAAAAAATTATTTTTTGCAAAATTTACTATAGAAAAGGCAATCCCTGGCGCAATTAAAATTTGCGACAGGAGAAAATAATTTTTTTAAAAATTTACTGTAGAAAAGGCAATCCCTGGCGCAATTAAAATTTGCGACAGTAAATAATTGTTTTCTGAAAAATTTACTATAGAAAAGGCAATTCCTGGCGCAATTAAAATTTGCGACAGTAAAAAAGTATTTTTTGAATAATTTACTATTTAAAATTTGCGACAGTAGAAAATTAATTTGTGAAAAATTTACTATAGAAAAGGCAATCCCTGGCGGATTTAAAATTTGCGACAGTAAAAAATTATTTTTTGAAAAATTTACTGTAGAAAAGGCAATTCCTGGCGGATTTAAAATTTGCGACAGTAAAAAAATAATTTTTGAAAAATTTACTATAGAAATGGCAATCCCTGGCGTAACTAAAATTTGCGACAGTAAAGAATTATTTTTGAAAATTTACTATAGAAAAGGCAATCCCTGTCGCAATTAAAATTTTCGACAGTAAAAAATTATTTTTGAAAAATTTACTATAGAAAAGGCAATCCCTGGCGTATTTAAAATTTGCGACAGTATAAAATTAATTTTTGAAAAATTTACTGTAGAAAAGGCAATCCCTGGCGCAATTAAAATTTGCGACATAAAAAAATTATTTTTTGAATAATTAACTGTAGAAAAGGCAATCCCTGGCCCAATTAAAATTTGCGACAGTAAAAAATTATTTTTTGAAAAATTTACTATAGAAAAGGCAATCCCTGGCGTATTTAAAATTTGCGACAGTATAAAATTAATTTTTGAAAACTTTACTGTAGAAAAGGCAATCCCTGGCGCAATTAAAATTTGGGACAGTAAAAAATTATTTTTTGAAAAATTTACTGTAGAAAAGGCAATCCCTGGCGCAATTAAAATTTGCGACAGTAAAAAATTATTTTTTGCAAAATTTACTATAGAAATGGCAATCCCTGGCGCAATTAAAATTTGCGACAGTAAAAAATTATTTTTTGAAAAATTTAATGTAGAAAAGGCAATCCCTGGCGCAATTAAAATTAGCGACAGTAAAAAATTATTTTTTGAATAATTTACTATAGAAAAGGCAATCCCTGGCGTATTTAAAATTTGCGACAGTAAAAAATTAATTTTTGAAAAATTTACTGTAGAAAAGGCAATCCCTGGCGCAAATTAAAATTTGCGACAGTAAACAATTATTTTTTTGAAAAATTTACTATAGAAAAGGCAATCCCTGGCGCAATTAAAATTTGCGACAGTAAAAAATTATTTTTTGCAAAATTTACTATAGAAAAGGCAATCCCTGGCGCAATTAAAATTTGCGACAGGAGGAAATAATTTTTTGAAAAATTTATTGTAGAAAAGGCAATCCCTGGCGCAATTAAAATTTGCGACAGTAAAAAATTGTTTTTTGAAAAATTTACTATAGAAAAGGCAATTCCTGGCGCAATTAAAATTTGCGACAGTAAAAAATTATTTTTTGAATAATTTACTATAGAAAAGGCAATCCCTGGCTTATTTAAAATTTGCGACAGTAGAAAATTAATTTGTGAAAAATTTACTATAGAAAAGGCAATCCCTGGCGGATTTAAAATTTGCGACAGTAAAAAATTATTTTTTGAAAAATTTACTGTAGAAAAGGCAATTCCTGGCGGATTTAAAATTTGCGACAGTAAAAAAATAATTTTTGAAAAATTTACTATAGAAAAGGCAATCCCTGGCGTAACTAAAATTTGCGACAGTAAAGAATTATTTTTTGCAAAATTTACTGTAAAAAAGGCAATCCCTGTTGCAATTAAAATTTGCGACAGTAAAAAATTATTTTTTTGCAAAATTTACTATAGAAAAGGCAATACCTGGCGCAATTAAAATTTGCGACAGTAAAAAATTATTTTTTGAAAAATTTACTATAGAAAAGGCAATCCCTGGCGTTTTTAAAATTTGCGACAGTATAAAATTAATTTTTTGAAAAATTTACTGTAGAAAAGGCAATCCCTGGGCAATTAAAATTTGCGACAGTAAAAAATTATTTTTTGAAAAATTTACTATAAAAAAGGCATTAGAAAAAAAATAGAAAAAAAATCTGAATTAGCAAAAAAAAAAAAAAAAAAAATAGAAAAAAAATTTGAATTACCAAAAAAAAAAAAAAATCTGAATTAGCAAAAAAACATAAAAAAATTAGAAAAAAAATAGACGAAAAAATCTGAATTAGCAAAAAAAAAAAAATAGAAAAAAAATCTGAATTAGCAAAAAAAAAAAAAAATTGGAAAAAAAAATTAGAAAAAAAAATTTGAATTAGCAAAAAAAAATCTGAATTAGCAAAAAAAAAAAAAAAAAATTAGGGAAAAAAAAATAGAAAAAAAAATCTGAATTAGCAAAAAATTGGAAAAAAAAGAAATTAGCAAAAAAAAAATCTGAATTAGCAAAAAAAAAAAAAAATTTGCAAAAAAAAAACAAAAAAAATTAAAAAAAAAATCTGAATTAGCAAAAAAAAAATTAGAAAAAAAAAATTAGCAAAAAAAATTGGAAAAAAAAATTAGAAAAAAAAGTCTGAATTAGCAAAAAAAAAATCTGAATTAGCAAAAAACAAAAAAAAAATTAGAAAAAAAATCTGAATTAGCAAAAAAAAAAAAATCTGAATTAGCAAAAAAAAAAAATAGAAAAAAAATCTGAATTAGCAAAAAAAAAAAAATTAGAAAAAAAAATTTAGCAGAAAAAAAAATCTGAATTAGCAAAAAAAAAAAAACAAAAAACAAAAAAAAATTAGAAAAAAAATCTGAATTAGCAAAAAAAATTAGAAAAAAAAATCTGAATTAGCAAAAAAAAAAATTAGCAAAAGACAAAAAATCTGAATTAGCAAAAAAAATTGGAAAAAAAATTAGAAAAAAAATCTGAATTAGCAAAAAACAAAAAAAAAATAGAAAAAAAAATCTGAATTAGCAGAAAAAAACTGAATTAGCAAAAAAAAAGCCAAAAAAAATTAGAAAAAAAATCTGAATTAGCAAAAAAAAAAAAATTTGGAAAAAAAAATTAGAAAAAAAAATAGAAAAAAAAATCTGAATTAGCAAAAAAAAAAATTAGCAAAAAAAAACAAAAAAAATCTGAATTAGCAAAAAAACAAAAAAAAATTAGAAAAAAAAAATTAGCAAAGAAAAAATCTGAATTAGCAAAAAAAAAAAATGGAAAAAAAAATTAGAAAAAAAAATCTGAATTAGCAAAAAAAAAAAAATCTGAATTAGCAAAAAACAAAAAAAAATAGAAAAAAAATCTGAATTAGCAAAAATTAGAAAAATAAAAATCTGAATTAGCAAAAAAAAACAAAAAAAAAATTAGAAAAAAATCTGAATTAGCAAAAAAAAAAAAAATTAGAAAAAAAAATTAGCAGAAAAAAAATCTGAATTGGCAAAAAAAAAATCTGAATTAGCAAAAAAAAAAAAACAAAAAAAAATTAGAAAAAAAAATAGAAAAAAAATCTGAATTAGCAAAAAAAAAAAAATTAGAAAAAAAAATCTGAACTAGCAAAAAAAAAAAATTAGAAAAAAAAATTAGCAAAAAACAAAAATCTGAATTGCAAAAAAAAAAAATTGGAAAAAAAATTAGAAAAAAAAAATCTGAATTAGCAAAAAAAATAAAAAAAAAAAAAAAAAATTAGAAAAAAAAATCTGAGTTAGCAAAAAAAAACAAAAATCTTAATTAGCAAAAAAAAAAAAATAAAAATTAGAAAAAAAAATAGACAAAAAATCTGATATAGCAAAAAAAAAAATTAGAAAAAAAAATCTGAATTAGCAAAAAAAAAAAAAAAAAAAAAAATCTGAATTAGCAAAAAAAAAAAAAAAAAATTGAATTAGCAAAAAAAAAAAAAAAAATAGAAAAAAAAAATCTGAATTAGCAAAAAAAAAAAAAATCTGAATTAAAAAAAAAAAATTGGAAAAAAAAATTAGAAAAAAAAATCTGAATTAGCAAAAAAAAAAAAACATTTGAATTAACAAAAAAAAAAAAAATTAGAAAAAAAATAGAAAAAAAAAATCTGAATTAGCAAAAAATTGGAAAAAGAAATTATAAAACAAAATTGAATTAGCAAAAAAAGAAAAAAAAAAATTAGAAAAAAAAATTTGAATTAGCAAAAAAAAAATTGGAAAAAAAAATTAGAAAAAAAAATTTGAATTAGCAAAAAAAATTTTGAATTAGCAAAAAAAAAAATCTGAATTTGCAAAAAAAAAAAAAATCTGAATTAGCAAAAAGAAAAAAAAATTAATTAGGAAAAAAAAATGAATTAGAAAAAAAAAATCTGAATAAGCAAAAAAAAAAATCTGAATTAACAAAAAAATATTAGCAAAAAAAAAAAACTGAATTAGCAAAAAAAAAAAACAAAAAAAAAATTAGAAAAAAAAATAGGAAAAAAATCTGAATTAGCAAAAAAAAAAAAAAAATTAATTAGGAAAAAAAAATGCATTAGCAAAAAAAAAAAATCTAAACAAAAAATTAGAAAAAAAAATTAAAAATTAAAAAAAAAAGAAAAAAAATTAGAAAAAAAATCTGAATTAGCAAAAAAAAAAAAAAATTTTTAAATTAGCAAAAAAAAAATAAAAAAAAAAAAATAGAAAAAAAAATCTGAATTAGCAAAAAAAAAAAAATCTGAATTAGCAAAAAAAATAAAAATTAGAAGAAAAAAATAGAAAAAAATCTGAATTAGCAAAAAAAAAAAAAAATTGGAGAAAAAAAATTTGAATTAGCAAAAAAAATTTGAATTAGCAAAAAAAAAATTTGAATTAGCAAAAAAAAAAAAAATCTGAATTAGCAAAAAAAAAAAATATTTATTAGCAAAAAAAAAAAAAAATATGAATTAGAAAAAAATAATCTGAATTAGCAAAAAAAAAAACTAAAAATTAGCAAAAATCAAAAAATTAGCAAAAAAAAAATCTGAATTAGCAAAAAGAACAAAAAAAAATTAGAAAAATAATAGACAAAAAAATCTGAATTAGCAAAAAAAAAAAAAATTAGAAAAAAAATCTGAATTAGCAAAAAAAAAATTTGAATTAGCAAAAAAAAAAAAAAATGTAGAAAAAAAAATTTGAATTAGCAAAAAAAAAAAATCTGAATTAGCAAAAAAAAAAAATTGGAAAAAAAATAGAAAAAAAAATCTGAATTAGCAAAAAAAAAAAAAAATTGATTTAGCAAAAAAAAAATATATTTGAATTAGCAAAAAAAAAAAAAAATCTGAATTAGCAAAAAACCAAAAAAAAATTAAAAAAAAATAGACAAAAAAATCTGAATTAGCAAAAAAAAAAATAGAAAAAAAAATCTGAATTAGCAAAAAAAAAAAAAAAAAATTAGAAAAAAAAAAAATAAATCTGAATTAGCAAAAAAAAATAAAAAAAAAATTGGAAAAAAAAGAAATTAGCAAAAAAAAATCTGAATTAGCAAAAAAAAAAATTAGCGAAAAAAAAACAAAAAAAAAATAGAAAAAAAATCTGAATTAGCAAAAAAAAAAAAATTAGAAAAAAAAAATTAGCAAAAAAAATTGGAAAAAAAAATTAGAAAAAAAAATCTGAATTAGCAAAAAAAAATCTGAATTAGCAAAAAACAAAAAAAAATTAGAAAAAAAATCTGAATTAGCAAAAACAAAAAATCTGAATTAGCAAAAAAAAAAAAAAATTAGAAAAAAAATCTGAATTAGCAAAAAAAAAAATCTGAATTAGCAAAAAAAAAAAAAATTAGAAAAAAAATCTGAATTAGCAAAAAAAAAAAAAAAATAAAAAAAAAAAAATTAAGCAGAAAAAAAAATCTGAATTAGCAAAAGACAAAAAATCTGAATTAGCAAAAAAAATTGGAAAAAAATTAGAAAAAAAATCTGAATTAGCAAAAAACAAAAAAAAATTAGAAAAAAAAATCTGAATTAGCAAAAAAAAAACTGAATTAGCAAAAAAAAAACCAAAAAAAATTAGAAAAAAAAATCTGAATTAGCAAAAAAAAAAAAATTAGCAAAAGACAAAAAATCTGAATTAGCAAAAAAAATTGGAAAAAAATTAGAAAAAAAAATCTGAATTAGCAAAAAACAAAAAAAAATTAGAAAAAAAAATCTGAATTAGCAAAAAAAAACTGAATTAGCAAAAAAAAAAACCAAAAAAAAATTAGAAAAAAAATCTGAATTAGCAAAAAAAAAAAATTTGGAAAAAAAAATTAGAAAAAAAAATAGAAAAAAAATAGAAAAAAAAATCTGAATTAGCAAAAAAAAAACCAAAAAAAAAAATAGAAAAAAAAATTGAATTAGCAAAAAAAAAAAAAAAATCTGAATTAGCAAAAAAACAAAAAAAAAAATTTGAAAAAAAATAGACAAAAAAATCTGAATTAGCAAAAAAAAAAAAATAGAAAAAAAAATCTGAATTAGCAAAAAAAAAAAAAAATTGAAAAAAAAATTAGAAAAAAAAATTTGAATTAGCAAAAAAAAAAAAAAAATTAGAAAAAAAAATAGAAAAAAAAATCTGAATTAGCAAAAAATTGGAAAAAAAAGAAATTAGCAAAAAAGAAATCTTAATTAGCAAGAAAAAAAAATTTGCAAAAAAAAACAAAAAAAATTAGCAAAAAAAATTGGAAAAAAAAATTAGAAAAAAAGTCTGAATTAGCAAAAAAAAAAAATCTGAATTAGCAAAAAACAAAAAAAAAATTAGAAAAAAAATCTGAATTAGCAAAAAAAAAAAAAAATCTGAATTAGCAAAAAAAAAAAATTAGAAAAAAAAATTTAGCAGAAAAAAAAATCTGAATTAGCAAAAAAAAAAAATCTGAATTAGCAAAAAAAAAAAAACAAAAAAAAATTAGAAAAAAAATAGAAAAAAAATCTGAATTAGCAAAAAAAATTAGAAAAAAAATCTGAATTAGCAAAAAAAAAAAATTAGCAAAAGACAAAAAATCTGAATTAGCAAAAAAAATTGGAAAAAAAATTAGAAAAAAAAATCTGAATTAGCAAAAAACAAAAAAAAATTAGAAAAAAAATCTGAATTAGCAAAAAAAAACTGAATTAGCAAAAAAAAAAACCAAAAAAAAATTAGAAAAAAAAATCTGAATTAGCAAAAAAAAAAAAATTTGGAAAAAAAATTAGAAAAAAAAATAGAAAAAAAAATCAGAATTAGCAAAAAAAAAAAAAAACAAAAAAAAATTAGAAAAAAAATAGAAAAAAAATCTGAATTAGCAAAAAAAATTAGAAAAAAAATCTGAATTAGCAAAAAAAAAAATTAGCAAAAGACAAAAAATCTGAATTAGCAAAAAAAATTGGAAAAAAAATTAGAAAAAAAAATCTGAATTAGCAAAAAACAAAAAAAAATTAGAAAAAAAATCTGAATTAGCAAAAAAAACTGAATTAGCAAAAAAAAAACCAAAAAAAAATTAGAAAAAAAAATCTGAATTAGCAAAAAAAAAAAAATTTGGAAAAAAAAATTGGAAAAAAAAAATTGGAAAAAAAATAGAAAAAAAAATCTGAATTAGCAAAAAAAAAAAAAATTGATTTAGCAAAAAAAAAAAAAAAAAAAAAATTAGAATAAATATTTGAATTAGCAAAAAAAAAAAAAAAAATCTGAATTAGCAAAAAAACAAAAAAAAAATTAAAAAAAAATAGACAAAAAAATCTGAATTAGCAAAAAAAAAAAAAAAAAAAATTAGAAAAAAAAAAATAAATCTGAATTAGCAAAAAAAAATAAAAAAAAAATTGGAAAAAAAAGAAATTAGCAAAAAAAAATCTGAATTAGCAAAAAAAAAAATTAGCGAAAAAAAAACAAAAAAAAATTAGAAAAAAAATCTGAATTAGCAAAAAAAAAAAATTAGAAAAAAAAAATTAGCAAAAAAAATTGGAAAAAAAAATTAGAAAAAAAAAATCTGAATTAGCAAAAAAAAATCTGAATTAGCAAAAAACAAAAAAAAATTAGAAAAAAAATCTGAATTAGCAAAAAAAAAAAAAATCTGAATTAGCAAAAAAAAAAAAAATTAGAAAAAAAATCTGAATTAGCAAAAAAAAAAATCTGAATTAGCAAAAAAAAAAAAAAAAATTAGAAAAAAAATCTGAATTAGCAAAAAAAAAAAAATTAGAAAAAAAAAATTTAGCAGAAAAAAAAATCTGAATTAGCAAAAGACAAAAAATCTGAATTAGCAAAAAAAATTGGAAAAAAATTAGAAAAAAAATCTGAATTAGCAAAAAACAAAAAAAAATTAGAAAAAAAAAATCTGAATTAGCAAAAAAAAACTGAATTAGCAGAAAAAAAAATCTGAATTAGCAAAAAAAAAAAAAATTAGCAAAAGACAAAAAATCTGAATTAGCAAAAAAAATTGGAAAAAAATTAGAAAAAAAAATCTGAATTAGCAAAAAACAAAAAAAAATTAGAAAAAAAATCTGAATTAGCAAAAAAAAACTGAATTAGCAAAAAAAAAAAACCAAAAAAAAATTAGAAAAAAAATCTGAATTAGCAAAAAAAAAAATTTGGAAAATAAAATTAGAAAAAAAAATAGAAAAAAAAATCTGAATTAGCAAAAAAAAAACCAAAAAAAAAAATAGAAAAAAAAATTGAATTAGCAAAAAAAAAAAAAAAAATCTGAATTAGCAAAAAAACAAAAAAAAAATTTGAAAAAAAATAGACAAAAAAATCTGAATTAGCAAAAAAAAAAAATAGAAAAAAAATCTGAATTAGCAAAAAATAAAAAAAAAAATTGAAAATAAAATTAGAAAAAAAAATTTGAATTAGCAAAAAAAAAAAAAAATTAGAAAAAAAAATAGAAAAAAAAATCTGAATTAGCAAAAAATTGGAAAAAAAAGAAATTAGCAAAAAAAAAATCTTAATTAGCAAAAAAAAAAAATTTGCAAAAAAAAACAAAAAAAATTAGAAAAAAAATCTGAATTAGCAAAAAAAAAAAATTAGAAAAAAAAAATTAGCAAAAAAAAATGGAAAAAAAAATTAGAAAAAAAGTCTGAATTAGCAAAAAAAAAAATCTGAATTAGCAAAAAACAAAAAAAAAATTAGAAAAAAAATCTGAATTAGCAAAAAAAAAAAAAAATCTGAATTAGCAAAAAAAAAAAAAATTAGAAAAAAAATCTGAATTAGCAAAAAAAAAAAATTAGAAAAAAAAATTTAGCAGAAAAAAAATCTGAATTAGCAAAAAAAAAAAAATCTGAATTAGCAAAAAAAAAAAAAACAAAAAAAAATTAGAAAAAAAATAGAAAAAAAATCTGAATTAGCAAAAAAAAAAAATTAGCAAAAGACAAAAAATCTGAATTAGCAAAAAAAATTGGAAAAAAAATTAGAAAAAAAAATCTGAATTAGCAAAAAACAAAAAAAAATTAGAAAAAAAATCTGAATTAGCAAAAAAAAAACTGAATTAGCAAAAAAAAAAAAACCAAAAAAAAAATTAGAAAAAAAATCTGAATTAGCAAAAAAAAAAAAATTTGGAAAAAAAATTAGAAAAAAAAATAGAAAAAAAAATCTGAATTAGCAAAAAAAAAAAACAAAAAAAAATTAGAAAAAAAATAGAAAAAAAATCTGAATTAGCAAAAAAATTAGAAAAAAAAATCTGAATTAGCAAAAAAAAAAAATTAGCAAAAGACAAAAAATCTGAATTAGCAAAAAAAATTGGAAAAAAAATTAGAAAAAAAAATCTGAATTAGCAAAAAACAAAAAAAAATTAGAAAAAAATCTGAATTAGCAAAAAAAAACTGAATTAGCAAAAAAAAAACCAAAAAAAAATTAGAAAAAAAAATCTGAATTAGCAAAAAAAAAAAAATTTGGAAAAAAAAATTAGAAAAAAAAAATAGAAAAAAAATAGAAAAAAAAATCTGAATTAGCAAAAAAAAAAAACCAAAAAAAAAAATAGAAAAAAAATCTGAATTAGCAAAAAAAAAAAAAAAATTGGAAAAAAAAATTAGAAAAAAAAATTTGAATTAGCAGAAAAAAAAAAAAATCTGAATTAGCAAAAAAAAAAAAAAACAAAAAACAAAAAAAAAATAGAAAAATCTGAATTAGCAAAAAAAATTAGAAAAAAAAATCTGAATTAGCAAAAAAAAAAAAATTAGCAAAAGACAAAAAATCTGAATAAGCAAAAAAAATTGGAAAAAAAATTAGAAAAAAAAAATATGAATTAGCAAAAAACAAAAAAAAATTAGAAAAAAAAATCTGAATTAGCAAAAAAAAACTGAATTAGCAAAAAAAAAAACAAAAAAAGAAAAGAAAAAAAATCTGAATTAGCAAAAAAAAATAAAAAAAAAATTGGAAAAAAAAAAGAAATTAGCAAAAAAAAATTTGAATTAGCAAAAAAAAAAAAATTAGCAAAAAAAAAAACAAAAAAAAAATTAGAAAAAAAATCTGAATTAGCAAAAAAAAAAAATTAGAAAAAAAAAATTAGCAAAAAAAATTGGAAAAAAAAAATTAGAAAAAAAAAATCTGAATTAGCAAAAAACAAAAAAAAATTAGAAAAAAAATCTGAATTAGCAAAAAAAAAAAAAAATCTGAATTAGCAAAAAAAAAAAAATTAGAAAAAAAATCTGAATTAGCAAAAAAACAAATTAGAAAAAAAAAATTTACCAGAAAAAAAAATCTGAATTAGCAAAAAAAAAAATCTGAATTAGCAAAAAAAAAAAAACTGAATTAGCAAAAAAAAAATTGGAAAAAAAATTAGAAAAAAAATAGAAAAATAAATCTGAATTAGCAAAAAAAAAAAAATAGAAAAAAAAATTTGAATTAGCAAAAAAAAAAAAAAAAATCTGAATTAGCAAAAAAACAAAAAAAAAATTAGAAAAAAAATAGACAAAAAAATCTGAATTAGCAAAAAAAAAAAATTAGCAAAAGAAAAAAAATCTGAATTAGCAAAAAAAATTGGAAAAAAAATTAGAAAAAAAAATCTGAATTAGCAAAAAACAAAAAAAAATTAGAAAAAAAATCTGAATTAGCAAAAAAAAACTGAATTAGCAAAAAAAAAAACCAAAAAAAAATTAGAAAAAAAAATCTGAATTAGCAAAAAAAAAAAAATTAGAAAAAAAAAATAGCAAAAAAAATTGGAAAAAAAAATTAGAAAAAAAAAATCTGAATTAGCAAAAAAAAATCTGAATTAGCAAAAAACAAAAAAAAATTAGAAAAAAAATCTGAATTAGCAAAAAAAAAAAATCTGAATTAGCAAAAAAAAAAAAAAATTAGAAAAAAAATCTGAATTAGCAAAAAAAAAAAAATCTGAATTAGCAAAAAAAAAAAAAAAATTAGAAAAAAAATCTGAATTAGCAAAAAAAAAAATTTAGCAGAAAAAAAAATCTGAATTAGCAAAAGACAAAAAATCTGAATTAGCAAAAAAAAAAAAAAATAGAAAAAAAAATTTGAATTAGCAAAAAAAAAAAAAAAAATCTGAATTAGCAAAAAAACAAAAAAAAAATTAGAAAAAAAATAGACAAAAAAATCTGAATTAGCAAAAAAAAAAATCTGAATTAGCAAAAAAAATTGGAAAAAAAATTAGAAAAAAAAAATCTGAATTAGCAAAAAACAAAAAAAAATTAGAAAAAAAATCTGAATTAGCAAAAAAAAAACTGAATTAGCAAAAAAAAAAACCAAAAAAAAATTAGAAAAAAAATCTGAATTAGCAAAAAAAAAAAAATTTGGAAAAAAAATTAGAAAAAAAAAATAGAAAAAAAAAATCTGCATTAGCAAAAAAAAAAAACAAAAAAAAATTAGAAAAAAAATAGAAAAAAAATCTGAATTAGCAAAAAAATTAGAAAAAAAAATCTGAATTAGCAAAAAAAAAAAATTAGCAAAAGACAAAAAATCTGAATTAGCAAAAAAAAATTGGAAAAAAAATTAGAAAAAAAAATCTGAATTAGCAAAAAACAAAAAAAAATTAGAAAAAAATCTGAATTAGCAAAAAAAAACTGAATTAGCAAAAAAAAAACCAAAAAAAAATTAGAAAAAAAAATCTGAATTAGCAAAAAAAAAAAAATTTGGAAAAAAAAATTAGAAAAAAAAAAATAGAAAAAAAATAGAAAAAAAAATCTGAATTAGCAAAAAAAAAAAACCAAAAAAAAAAATAGAAAAAAAATCTGAATTAGCAAAAAAAAAAAAAAAATTGGAAAAAAAAATTAGAAAAAAAAATTTGAATTAGCAGAAAAAAAAAAATCTGAATTAGCAAAAAAAAAAAAAAAACAAAAAACAAAAAAAATATAGAAAAATCTGAATTAGCAAAAAAAATTAGAAAAAAAAATCTGAATTAGCAAAAAAAAAAAAAATTAGCAAAAGACAAAAAATCTGAATAAGCAAAAAAAATTGGAAAAAAAATTAGAAAAAAAAATCTGAATTAGCAAAAAACAAAAAAAAATTAGAAAAAAAAATCTGAGTTAGCAAAAAAAAACTGAATTAGCAAAAAAAAAAAACAAAAAAAGAAAAGAAAAAAAAATCTGAATTAGCAAAAAAAAATAAAAAAAAAAATTGGAAAAAAAAAAGAAATTAGCAAAAAAAAATTTGAATTAGCAAAAAAAAAAAAATTAGCAAAAAAAAAACAAAAAAAAAATTAGAAAAAAAATCTGAATTAGCAAAAAAAAAAAATTAGAAAAAAAAAATTAGCAAAAAAAATTGGAAAAAAAAAATTAGAAAAAAAAAATCTGAATTAGCAAAAAACAAAAAAAAAATTAGAAAAAAAATCTGAATTAGCAAAAAAAAAAAAAATCTGAATTAGCAAAAAAAAAAAAAATTAGAAAAAAAATCTGAATTAGCAAAAAAAAAAAATTAGAAAAAAAAAATTTACCAGAAAAAAAAATCTGTATTAGCAAAAAAAAAAAATCTGAATTAGCAAAAAAAAAAAAACTGAATTAGCAAAAAAAAAATTGGAAAAAAAATTAGAAAAAAAATAGAAAAATAAATCTGAATTAGCAAAAAAAAAAAAAAAATAGAAAAAAAAATTTGAATTAGCAAAAAAAAAAAAAAAAATCTGAATTAGCAAAAAAACAAAAAATTAGAAAAAAAATCTGAATTAGCAAAAAAAAAAAATTAGAAAAAAAAAATTTACCAGAAAAAAAAATCTGTATTAGCAAAAAAAAAAAATCTGAATTAGCAAAAAAAAAAAAACTGAATTAGCAAAAAAAAAATTGGAAAAAAAATTAGAAAAAAAATAGACAAAAAAATCTGAATTAGCAAAAAAAAAAAATTAGCAAAAGACAAAAAATCTGAATTAGCAAAAAAAATTGGAAAAAAAATTAGAAAAAAAAATCTGAATTAGCAAAAAACAAAAAAAAATTAGAAAAAAAATCTGAATTAGCAAAAAAAAAACTGAATTAGCAAAAAAAAAAAACCAAAAAAAAATTAGAAAAAAAAATCTGAATTAGCAAAAAAAAAAAAATTTGGAAAAAAAATTAGAAAAAAAAATAGAAAAAAAAAATCTGAATTAGCAAAAAAAAAAAAAAACAAAAAAAAATTAGAAAAAAAATAGAAAAAAAATCTGAATTAGCAAAAAAAATTAGAAAAAAAAAATCTGAATTAGCAAAAAAAAAAATTAGCAAAAGACAAAAAATCTGAATTAGCAAAAAAAATTGGAAAAAAAATTAGAAAAAAAAATCTGAATTAGCAAAAAACAAAAAAAAATTAGAAAAAAAATCTGAA
The DNA here is from genome assembly GCA_963930735.1 of Dioctria linearis. Lineage (NCBI taxonomy): Eukaryota > Metazoa > Arthropoda > Insecta > Diptera > Asilidae > Dioctria > Dioctria linearis. The sequence continues at coordinate 25,967 of CAWVNZ010003072.1, forward strand.
TTAGCAAAAAAAAACTGAATTAGCAAAAAAAAAAAACCAAAAAAAAATTAGAAAAAAAAATCTGAATTAGCAAAAAAAAAAAATTTGGAAAAAAAAATTGGAAAAAAAATAGAAAAAAAAATCTGAATTAGCAAAAAAAAAAAAAAATTGATTTAGCAAAAAAAAAATTAGAAAAAATATTTGAATTAGCAAAAAAAAAAAAAAAAATCTGAATTAGCAAAAAAACAAAAAAAAAATTAAAAAAAAATAGACAAAAAAATCTGAATTAGCAAAAAAAATCTGAATTAGCAAAAAAAAAAAAAAAAATAAATCTGAATTAGCAAAAAAAAATAAAAAAAAAATTGGAAAAAAAAGAAATTAGCAAAAAAAAATCTGAATTAGCAAAAAAAAAAATTAGCGAAAAAAAAACAAAAAAAAATTAGAAAAAAAATCTGAATTAGCAAAAAAAAAAAAATTAGAAAAAAAAAATTAGCAAAAAAAATTGGAAAAAAAAATTAGAAAAAAAAAATCTGAATTAGCAAAAAAAAATCTGAATTAGCAAAAAACAAAAAAAAAATGAGAAAAAAAATCTGAATTAGCAAAAAAAAAAAAATCTGAATTAGCAAAAAAAAAAAAAAAATTAGAAAAAAAATCTGAATTAGCAAAAAAAAAAAAAATCTGAATTAGCAAAAAAAAAAAAAAATTAGAAAAAAAATCTGAATTAGCAAAAAAAAAAAATTTAGCAGAAAAAAAAATCTGAATTAGCAAAAGACAAAAAATCTGAATTAGCAAAAAAAATTGGAAAAAAATTAGAAAAAAAATCTGAATTAGCAAAAAACAAAAAAAAAATTAGAAAAAAAAAATCTGAATTAGCAAAAAAAAACTGAATTAGCAGAAAAAAAAATCTGAATTAGCAAAAAAAAAAAAAATTAGCAAAAGACAAAAAATCTGAATTAGCAAAAAAAATTGGAAAAAAATTAGAAAAAAAATCTGAATTAGCAAAAAACAAAAAAAAATTAGAAAAAAAAATCTGAATTAGCAAAAAAAAACTGAATTAGCAAAAAAAAAAAACCAAAAAAAAATTAGAAAAAAAATCTGAATTAGCAAAAAAAAAAAATTTGGAAAAAAAAATTAGAAAAAAAAATAGAAAAAAAATAGAAAAAAAAATCTGAATTAGCAAAAAAAAAACCAAAAAAAAAATAGAAAAAAAAATTGAATTAGCAAAAAAAAAAAAAAAATCTGAATTAGCAAAAAAACAAAAAAAAAATTTGAAAAAAAATAGACAAAAAAATCTGAATTAGCAAAAAAAAAAAATTGAAAAAAAAATCTGAATTAGCAAAAAAAAAAAAAAAAAATTGAAAAAAAAATTAGAAAAAAAAATTTGAATTAGCAAAAAAAAAAAATAAATTAGAAAAAAAAATAGAAAAAAAAATCTGAATTAGCAAAAAATTGGAAAAAAAAGAAATTAGCAAAAAAAAAAATCTTAATTAGCAAAAAAAAAAAATTTGCAAAAAAAAAACAAAAAAAATTAGAAAAAAAAATCTGAATTAGCAAAAAAAAAAAAATTAGAAAAAAAAAAATTAGCAAAAAAAATTGGAAAAAAAAATTAGAAAAAAAGTCTGAATTAGCAAAAAAAAAAATCTGAATTAGCAAAAAACAAAAAAAAAATTAGAAAAAAAATCTGAATTAGCAAAAAAAAAAAAAATCTGAATTAGCAAAAAAAAAAAAAATTAGAAAAAAAATCTGAATTAGCAAAAAAAAAAAATTAGAAAAAAAAATTTAGCAGAAAAAAAAATCTGAATTAGCAAAAAAAAAAAATCTGAATTAGCAAAAAAAAAACAAAAAAAAATTAGAAAAAAAATAGAAAAAAAATCTGAATTAGCAAAAAAAATTAGAAAAAAAAATCTGAATTAGCAAAAAAAAAAAATTAGCAAAAGACAAAAAATCTGAATTAGCAAAAAAAATTGGAAAAAAAATTAGAAAAAAAAATCTGAATTAGCAAAAAACAAAAAAAAATTAGAAAAAAAATCTGAATTAGCAAAAAAAAACTGAATTAGCAAAAAAAAAAACCAAAAAAAAATTAGAAAAAAAAAACTGAATTAGCAAAAAAAAAAAAAATTAGAAAAAAAAATTAGCAGAAAAAAAATCTGAATTGGCAAAAAAAAAATCTGAATTAGCAAAAAAAAAAAAACAAAAAAAAATTAGAAAAAAAAATAGAAAAAAAATCTGAATTAGCAAAAAAAAAAAAATTAGAAAAAAAAATCTGAACTAGCAAAAAAAAAAAAATTAGAAAAAAAAATTAGCAAAAAACAAAAATCTGAATTGCAAAAAAAAAAAAAATTGGAAAAAAATTAGAAAAAAAAATCTGAATTAGCAAAAAAAATAAAAAAAAAAAAAAAAAATTAGAAAAAAAAATCTGAGTTAGCAAAAAAAAACAAAAATCTTAATTAGCAAAAAAAAAAAATAAAAATTAGAAAAAAAAATAGACAAAAAATCTGATATAGCAAAAAAAAAAATTAGAAAAAAAAATCTGAATTAGCAAAAAAAAAAAAAAAAAAAAAAATCTGAATTAGCAAAAAAAAAAAAAAAAAATTGAATTAGCAAAAAAAAAAAAAAAAATAGAAAAAAAAAATCTGAATTAGCAAAAAAAAAAAAATCTGAATTAAAAAAAAAAAATTGGAAAAAAAAATTAGAAAAAAAAATCTGAATTAGCAAAAAAAAAAAAACATTTGAATTAACAAAAAAAAAAAAAATTAGAAAAAAAATAGAAAAAAAAAATCTGAATTAGCAAAAAATTGGAAAAAGAAATTATAAAACAAAATTGAATTAGCAAAAAAAGAAAAAAAAAAAATTAGAAAAAAAAATTTGAATTAGCAAAAAAAAAATTGGAAAAAAAAATTAGAAAAAAAAATTTGAATTAGCAAAAAAAATTTTGAATTAGCAAAAAAAAAAATCTGAATTTGCAAAAAAAAAAAAAATCTGAATTAGCAAAAAGAAAAAAAAATTAATTAGGAAAAAAAAATGAATTAGAAAAAAAAAATCTGAATAAGCAAAAAAAAAAATCTGAATTAACAAAAAAATATTAGCAAAAAAAAAAAACTGAATTAGCAAAAAAAAAAAACAAAAAAAAAATTAGAAAAAAAAAATAGGAAAAAAATCTGAATTAGCAAAAAAAAAAAAAAAATTAATTAGGAAAAAAAAATGCATTAGCAAAAAAAAAAAATCTAAACAAAAAATTAGAAAAAAAAATTAAAAATTAAAAAAAAAAGAAAAAAAATTAGAAAAAAAATCTGAATTAGCAAAAAAAAAAAAAATTTTTAAATTAGCAAAAAAAAAATAAAAAAAAAAAAATGGAAAAAAAAATCTGAATTAGCAAAAAAAAAAAAATCTGAATTAGCAAAAAAAATAAAAATTAGAAGAAAAAAATAGAAAAAAATCTGAATTAGCAAAAAAAAAAAAAAAATTGGAGAAAAAAAATTTGAATTAGCAAAAAAAATTTGAATTAGCAAAAAAAAAATTTGAATTAGCAAAAAAAAAAAAAAATCTGAATTAGCAAAAAAAAAAAATATTTATTAGCAAAAAAAAAAAAAAAATATGAATTAGAAAAAAATAATCTGAATTAGCAAAAAAAAAAAACTAAAAATTAGCAAAAATCAAAAAATTAGCAAAAAAAAAATCTGAATTAGCAAAAAGAACAAAAAAAAATTAGAAAAATAATAGACAAAAAAATCTGAATTAGCAAAAAAAAAAAAAATTAGAAAAAAAATCTGAATTAGCAAAAAAAAAATTTGAATTAGCAAAAAAAAAAAAAAATGTAGAAAAAAAAATTTGAATTAGCAAAAAAAAAAAATCTGAATTAGCAAAAAAAAAAAATTGGAAAAAAAATAGAAAAAAAAATCTGAATTAGCAAAAAAAAAAAAAAATTGATTTAGCAAAAAAAAAATATATTTGAATTAGCAAAAAAAAAAAAAAATCTGAATTAGCAAAAAAACAAAAAAAAATTAAAAAAAAATAGACAAAAAAATCTGAATTAGCAAAAAAAAAAATAGAAAAAAAAATCTGAATTAGCAAAAAAAAAAAAAAAAAATTAGAAAAAAAAAAAATAAATCTGAATTAGCAAAAAAAAATAAAAAAAAAATTGGAAAAAAAAGAAATTAGCAAAAAAAAATCTGAATTAGCAAAAAAAAAATTAGCGAAAAAAAAACAAAAAAAAAAATAGAAAAAAAATCTGAATTAGCAAAAAAAAAAAAATTAGAAAAAAAAAATTAGCAAAAAAAATTGGAAAAAAAAATTAGAAAAAAAAATCTGAATTAGCAAAAAAAAATCTGAATTAGCAAAAAACAAAAAAAAATTAGAAAAAAAATCTGAATTAGCAAAAACAAAAAATCTGAATTAGCAAAAAAAAAAAAAAATTAGAAAAAAAATCTGAATTAGCAAAAAAAAAAAATCTGAATTAGCAAAAAAAAAAAAAATTAGAAAAAAAATCTGAATTAGCAAAAAAAAAAAAAAAATAAAAAAAAAAAATTAAGCAGAAAAAAAAATCTGAATTAGCAAAAGACAAAAAATCTGAATTAGCAAAAAAAATTGGAAAAAAATTAGAAAAAAAATCTGAATTAGCAAAAAACAAAAAAAAATTAGAAAAAAAAATCTGAATTAGCAAAAAAAAAACTGAATTAGCAAAAAAAAAACCAAAAAAAATTAGAAAAAAAAATCTGAATTAGCAAAAAAAAAAAAAATTAGCAAAAGACAAAAAATCTGAATTAGCAAAAAAAATTGGAAAAAAATTAGAAAAAAAAATCTGAATTAGCAAAAAACAAAAAAAAATTAGAAAAAAAAATCTGAATTAGCAAAAAAAAACTGAATTAGCAAAAAAAAAAACCAAAAAAAAATTAGAAAAAAAATCTGAATTAGCAAAAAAAAAAATTTGGAAAAAAAAATTAGAAAAAAAAATAGAAAAAAAATAGAAAAAAAAATCTGAATTAGCAAAAAAAAAACCAAAAAAAAAAATAGAAAAAAAAATTGAATTAGCAAAAAAAAAAAAAATCTGAATTAGCAAAAAAACAAAAAAAAAAATTTGAAAAAAAATAGACAAAAAAATCTGAATTAGCAAAAAAAAAAAAATAGAAAAAAAAATCTGAATTAGCAAAAAAAAAAAAAAATTGAAAAAAAAATTAGAAAAAAAAATTTGAATTAGCAAAAAAAAAAAAAAAATTAGAAAAAAAAATAGAAAAAAAAATCTGAATTAGCAAAAAATTGGAAAAAAAAGAAATTAGCAAAAAAGAAATCTTAATTAGCAAAAAAAAAAAATTTGCAAAAAAAAACAAAAAAAATTAGCAAAAAAAATTGGAAAAAAAAATTAGAAAAAAAGTCTGAATTAGCAAAAAAAAAAAATCTGAATTAGCAAAAAACAAAAAAAAAATTAGAAAAAAAATCTGAATTAGCAAAAAAAAAAAAAAAATCTGAATTAGCAAAAAAAAAAAATTAGAAAAAAAAATTTAGCAGAAAAAAAAATCTGAATTAGCAAAAAAAAAAAATCTGAATTAGCAAAAAAAAAAAAACAAAAAAAAATTAGAAAAAAAATAGAAAAAAAATCTGAATTAGCAAAAAAAATTAGAAAAAAAATCTGAATTAGCAAAAAAAAAAAATTAGCAAAAGACAAAAAATCTGAATTAGCAAAAAAAATTGGAAAAAAAATTAGAAAAAAAAATCTGAATTAGCAAAAAACAAAAAAAAATTAGAAAAAAAATCTGAATTAGCAAAAAAAACTGAATTAGCAAAAAAAAAAACCAAAAAAAAATTAGAAAAAAAAATCTGAATTAGCAAAAAAAAAAAAATTTGGAAAAAAAAATTGGAAAAAAAAAATTGGAAAAAAAATAGAAAAAAAAATCTGAATTAGCAAAAAAAAAAAAAATTGATTTAGCAAAAAAAAAAAAAAAAAAAAAAATTAGAAAAAATATTTGAATTAGCAAAAAAAAAAAAAAAAAATCTGAATTAGCAAAAAAACAAAAAAAAAATTAAAAAAAAATAGACAAAAAAATCTGAATTAGCAAAAAAAAAAAAAAAAAAAATTAGAAAAAAAAAAATAAATCTGAATTAGCAAAAAAAAATAAAAAAAAAATTGGAAAAAAAAGAAATTAGCAAAAAAAAATCTGAATTAGCAAAAAAAAAAATTAGCGAAAAAAAAACAAAAAAAAATTAGAAAAAAAATCTGAATTAGCAAAAAAAAAAAATTAGAAAAAAAAATTAGCAAAAAAAATTGGAAAAAAAAATTAGAAAAAAAAAATCTGAATTAGCAAAAAAAAATCTGAATTAGCAAAAAACAAAAAAAAATTAGAAAAAAAATCTGAATTAGCAAAAAAAAAAAAAATCTGAATTAGCAAAAAAAAAAAAAAATTAGAAAAAAAATCTGAATTAGCAAAAAAAAAAATCTGAATTAGCAAAAAAAAAAAAAAAATTAGAAAAAAAATCTGAATTAGCAAAAAAAAAAAAATTAGAAAAAAAAAATTTAGCAGAAAAAAAAATCTGAATTAGCAAAAGACAAAAAATCTGAATTAGCAAAAAAAATTGGAAAAAAATTAGAAAAAAAATCTGAATTAGCAAAAAACAAAAAAAAATTAGAAAAAAAAAATCTGAATTAGCAAAAAAAAACTGAATTAGCAGAAAAAAAAATCTGAATTAGCAAAAAAAAAAAAAATTAGCAAAAGACAAAAAATCTGAATTAGCAAAAAAAATTGGAAAAAAATTAGAAAAAAAAATCTGAATTAGCAAAAAACAAAAAAAAAATTAGAAAAAAAATCTGAATTAGCAAAAAAAAACTGAATTAGCAAAAAAAAAAAACCAAAAAAAAATTAGAAAAAAAATCTGAATTAGCAAAAAAAAAAAATTTGGAAAATAAAATTAGAAAAAAAAATAGAAAAAAAAATCTGAATTAGCAAAAAAAAAAACCAAAAAAAAAAATAGAAAAAAAAATTGAATTAGCAAAAAAAAAAAAAAAATCTGAATTAGCAAAAAAACAAAAAAAAAATTTGAAAAAAAATAGACAAAAAAATCTGAATTAGCAAAAAAAAAAATAGAAAAAAAATCTGAATTAGCAAAAAATAAAAAAAAAAATTGAAAAAAAAATTAGAAAAAAAAATTTGAATTAGCAAAAAAAAAAAAAAATTAGAAAAAAAAATAGAAAAAAAAATCTGAATTAGCAAAAAATTGGAAAAAAAAAGAAATTAGCAAAAAAAAAATCTTAATTAGCAAAAAAAAAAAATTTGCAAAAAAAAACAAAAAAAATTAGAAAAAAAATCTGAATTAGCAAAAAAAAAAAATTAGAAAAAAAAAATTAGCAAAAAAAAATGGAAAAAAAAATTAGAAAAAAAGTCTGAATTAGCAAAAAAAAAATCTGAATTAGCAAAAAACAAAAAAAAAATTAGAAAAAAAATCTGAATTAGCAAAAAAAAAAAAAAATCTGAATTAGCAAAAAAAAAAAAAATTAGAAAAAAAATCTGAATTAGCAAAAAAAATCTGAATTAGCAAAAAAAAAAACTGAATTAGCAAAAAAAAAACCAAAAAAAATTAGAAAAAAAAATCTGAATTAGCAAAAAAAAAAAAAATTAGCAAAAGACAAAAAATCTGAATTAGCAAAAAAAATTGGAAAAAAATTAGAAAAAAAAATCTGAATTAGCAAAAAACAAAAAAAAATTAGAAAAAAAAATCTGAATTAGCAAAAAAAAACTGAATTAGCAAAAAAAAAAACCAAAAAAAAATTAGAAAAAAAATCTGAATTAGCAAAAAAAAAAAATTTGGAAAAAAAAATTAGAAAAAAAAATAGAAAAAAAATAGAAAAAAAAATCTGAATTAGCAAAAAAAAAACCAAAAAAAAAAATAGAAAAAAAAATTGAATTAGCAAAAAAAAAAAAAAAAATCTGAATTAGCAAAAAAACAAAAAAAAAAATTTGAAAAAAAATAGACAAAAAAATCTGAATTAGCAAAAAAAAAAAAAATAGAAAAAAAAATCTGAATTAGCAAAAAAAAAAAAAAATTGAAAAAAAAATTAGAAAAAAAAATTTGAATTAGCAAAAAAAAAAAAAAAATTAGTAAAAAAAAATAGAAAAAAAAATCTGAATTAGCAAAAAATTGGAAAAAAAAGAAATTAGCAAAAAAGAAATCTTAATTAGCAAAAAAAAAAAATTTGCAAAAAAAAACAAAAAAAATTAGCAAAAAAAATTGGAAAAAAAAATTAGAAAAAAAGTCTGAATTAGCAAAAAAAAAAAATCTGAATTAGCAAAAAACAAAAAAAAAATTAGAAAAAAAATCTGAATTAGCAAAAAAAAAAAAAAATCTGAATTAGCAAAAAAAAAAAATTAGAAAAAAAAATTTAGCAGAAAAAAAAATCTGAATTAGCAAAAAAAAAAAATCTGAATTAGCAAAAAAAAAAAAACAAAAAAAAATTAGAAAAAAAATAGAAAAAAAATCTGAATTAGCAAAAAAAATTAGAAAAAAAATCTGAATTAGCAAAAAAAAAAAATTAGCAAAAGACAAAAAATCTGAATTAGCAAAAAAAATTGGAAAAAAAATTAGAAAAAAAAATCTGAATTAGCAAAAAACAAAAAAAAATTAGAAAAAAAATCTGAATTAGCAAAAAAAACTGAATTAGCAAAAAAAAAAACCAAAAAAAAATTAGAAAAAAAAATCTGAATTAGCAAAAAAAAAAAAATTTGGAAAAAAAAATTGGAAAAAAAAAATTGGAAAAAAAATAGAAAAAAAAATCTGAATTAGCAAAAAAAAAAAAAATTGATTTAGCAAAAAAAAAAAAAAAAAAAAAAATTAGAAAAAATATTTGAATTAGCAAAAAAAAAAAAAAAATCTGAATTAGCAAAAAAACAAAAAAAAAATTAAAAAAAAATAGACAAAAAAATCTGAATTAGCAAAAAAAAAAAAAAAAAAAATTAGAAAAAAAAAAATAAATCTGAATTAGCAAAAAAAAATAAAAAAAAAATTGGAAAAAAAAGAAATTAGCAAAAAAAAATCTGAATTAGCAAAAAAAAAAATTAGCGAAAAAAAAACAAAAAAAAATTAGAAAAAAAATCTGAATTAGCAAAAAAAAAAAATTAGAAAAAAAAAATTAGCAAAAAAAATTGGAAAAAAAAATTAGAAAAAAAAAATCTGAATTAGCAAAAAAAAATCTGAATTAGCAAAAAACAAAAAAAAATTAGAAAAAAAATCTGAATTAGCAAAAAAAAAAAAAATCTGAATTAGCAAAAAAAAAAAAAAATTAGAAAAAAAATCTGAATTAGCAAAAAAAAAAATCTGAATTAGCAAAAAAAAAAAAAAAATTAGAAAAAAAATCTGAATTAGCAAAAAAAAAAAAATTAGAAAAAAAAAATTTAGCAGAAAAAAAAATCTGAATTAGCAAAAGACAAAAAATCTGAATTAGCAAAAAAAATTGGAAAAAAATTAGAAAAAAAATCTGAATTAGCAAAAAACAAAAAAAAATTAGAAAAAAAAAATCTGAATTAGCAAAAAAAAACTGAATTAGCAGAAAAAAAAATCTGAATTAGCAAAAAAAAAAAAAATTAGCAAAAGACAAAAAATCTGAATTAGCAAAAAAAATTGGAAAAAAATTAGAAAAAAAAATCTGAATTAGCAAAAAACAAAAAAAAATTAGAAAAAAAATCTGAATTAGCAAAAAAAAACTGAATTAGCAAAAAAAAAAAACCAAAAAAAAATTAGAAAAAAAATCTGAATTAGCAAAAAAAAAAAATTTGGAAAATAAAATTAGAAAAAAAAATAGAAAAAAAAATCTGAATTAGCAAAAAAAAAACCAAAAAAAAAAATAGAAAAAAAAATTGAATTAGCAAAAAAAAAAAAAAAATCTGAATTAGCAAAAAAACAAAAAAAAAATTAAAAAAAAATAGACAAAAAAATCTGAATTAGCAAAAAAAAAAAAAAAAAAAATTAGAAAAAAAAAAATAAATCTGAATTAGCAAAAAAAAATAAAAAAAAAATTGGAAAAAAAAGAAATTAGCAAAAAAAAATCTGAATTAGCAAAAAAAAAAATTAGCGAAAAAAAAACAAAAAAAAATTAGAAAAAAAATCTGAATTAGCAAAAAAAAAAAATTAGAAAAAAAAATTAGCAAAAAAAATTGGAAAAAAAAATTAGAAAAAAAAAATCTGAATTAGCAAAAAAAAATCTGAATTAGCAAAAAACAAAAAAAAATTAGAAAAAAAATCTGAATTAGCAAAAAAAAAAAAAATCTGAATTAGCAAAAAAAAAAAAAAATTAGAAAAAAAATCTGAATTAGCAAAAAAAAAAATCTGAATTAGCAAAAAAAAAAAAAAAAATTAGAAAAAAAATCTGAATTAGCAAAAAAAAAAAAATTAGAAAAAAAAAATTTAGCAGAAAAAAAAATCTGAATTAGCAAAAGACAAAAAATCTGAATTAGCAAAAAAAATTGGAAAAAAATTAGAAAAAAAATCTGAATTAGCAAAAAACAAAAAAAAATTAGAAAAAAAAAATCTGAATTAGCAAAAAAAAACTGAATTAGCAGAAAAAAAAATCTGAATTAGCAAAAAAAAAAAAAATTAGCAAAAGACAAAAAATCTGAATTAGCAAAAAAAATTGGAAAAAAATTAGAAAAAAAAATCTGAATTAGCAAAAAACAAAAAAAAATTAGAAAAAAAATCTGAATTAGCAAAAAAAAACTGAATTAGCAAAAAAAAAAAACCAAAAAAAAATTAGAAAAAAAATCTGAATTAGCAAAAAAAAAAAATTTGGAAAATAAAATTAGAAAAAAAAATAGAAAAAAAAATCTGAATTAGCAAAAAAAAAACCAAAAAAAAAAATAGAAAAAAAAATTGAATTAGCAAAAAAAAAAAAAAAATCTGAATTAGCAAAAAAACAAAAAAAAAATTTGAAAAAAAATAGACAAAAAAATCTGAATTAGCAAAAAAAAAAATAGAAAAAAAATCTGAATTAGCAAAAAATAAAAAAAAAAATTGAAAAAAAAATTAGAAAAAAAAATTTGAATTAGCAAAAAAAAAAAAAAAATTAGAAAAAAAAATAGAAAAAAAAATCTGAATTAGCAAAAAATTGGAAAAAAAAGAAATTAGCAAAAAAAAAATCTTAATTAGCAAAAAAAAAAAATTTGCAAAAAAAAACAAAAAAAATTAGAAAAAAAATCTGAATTAGCAAAAAAAAAAAATTAGAAAAAAAAAATTAGCAAAAAAAAATGGAAAAAAAAATTAGAAAAAAAGTCTGAATTAGCAAAAAAAAAATCTGAATTAGCAAAAAACAAAAAAAAAATTAGAAAAAAAATCTGAATTAGCAAAAAAAAAAAAAAATCTGAATTAGCAAAAAAAAAAAAAATTAGAAAAAAAATCTGAATTAGCAAAAAAAATCTGAATTAGCAAAAAAAAAACTGAATTAGCAAAAAAAAAAACCAAAAAAAATTAGAAAAAAAAATCTGAATTAGCAAAAAAAAAAAAAATTAGCAAAAGACAAAAAATCTGAATTAGCAAAAAAAATTGGAAAAAAATTAGAAAAAAAAATCTGAATTAGCAAAAAACAAAAAAAAATTAGAAAAAAAAATCTGAATTAGCAAAAAAAAACTGAATTAGCAAAAAAAAAAACCAAAAAAAAATTAGAAAAAAAATCTGAATTAGCAAAAAAAAAAAATTTGGAAAAAAAAATTAGAAAAAAAAATAGAAAAAAAATAGAAAAAAAAATCTGAATTAGCAAAAAAAAAACCAAAAAAAAAAATAGAAAAAAAAATTGAATTAGCAAAAAAAAAAAAAAAATCTGAATTAGCAAAAAAACAAAAAAAAAAATTTGAAAAAAAATAGACAAAAAAATCTGAATTAGCAAAAAAAAAAAAAATAGAAAAAAAAATCTGAATTAGCAAAAAAAAAAAAAAATTGAAAAAAAAATTAGAAAAAAAAATTTGAATTAGCAAAAAAAAAAAAAAAATTAGTAAAAAAAAATAGAAAAAAAAATCTGAATTAGCAAAAAATTGGAAAAAAAAGAAATTAGCAAAAAAGAAATCTTAATTAGCAAAAAAAAAAAATTTGCAAAAAAAAACAAAAAAAATTAGCAAAAAAAATTGGAAAAAAAAATTAGAAAAAAAGTCTGAATTAGCAAAAAAAAAAAATCTGAATTAGCAAAAAACAAAAAAAAAATTAGAAAAAAAATCTGAATTAGCAAAAAAAAAAAAAAATCTGAATTAGCAAAAAAAAAAAATTAGAAAAAAAAATTTAGCAGAAAAAAAAATCTGAATTAGCAAAAAAAAAAAATCTGAATTAGCAAAAAAAAAAAAACAAAAAAAAATTAGAAAAAAAATAGAAAAAAAATCTGAATTAGCAAAAAAAATTAGAAAAAAAATCTGAATTAGCAAAAAAAAAAAATTAGCAAAAGACAAAAAATCTGAATTAGCAAAAAAAATTGGAAAAAAAATTAGAAAAAAAAATCTGAATTAGCAAAAAACAAAAAAAAATTAGAAAAAAAATCTGAATTAGCAAAAAAAACTGAATTAGCAAAAAAAAAAACCAAAAAAAAATTAGAAAAAAAAATCTGAATTAGCAAAAAAAAAAAAATTTGGAAAAAAAAATTGGAAAAAAAAAATTGGAAAAAAAATAGAAAAAAAAATCTGAATTAGCAAAAAAAAAAAAAATTGATTTAGCAAAAAAAAAAAAAAAAAAAAAAATTAGAAAAAATATTTGAATTAGCAAAAAAAAAAAAAAAATCTGAATTAGCAAAAAAACAAAAAAAAAATTAAAAAAAAATAGACAAAAAAATCTGAATTAGCAAAAAAAAAAAAAAAAAAAAATTAGAAAAAAAAAAATAAATCTGAATTAGCAAAAAAAAATAAAAAAAAAATTGGAAAAAAAAGAAATTAGCAAAAAAAAATCTGAATTAGCAAAAAAAAAAATTAGCGAAAAAAAAACAAAAAAAAATTAGAAAAAAAATCTGAATTAGCAAAAAAAAAAAATTAGAAAAAAAAAATTAGCAAAAAAAATTGGAAAAAAAAATTAGAAAAAAAAAATCTGAATTAGCAAAAAAAAATCTGAATTAGCAAAAAACAAAAAAAAATTAGAAAAAAAATCTGAATTAGCAAAAAAAAAAAAAATCTGAATTAGCAAAAAAAAAAAAAAATTAGAAAAAAAATCTGAATTAGCAAAAAAAAAAATCTGAATTAGCAAAAAAAAAAAAAAAATTAGAAAAAAAATCTGAATTAGCAAAAAAAAAAAAATTAGAAAAAAAAAATTTAGCAGAAAAAAAAATCTGAATTAGCAAAAGACAAAAAATCTGAATTAGCAAAAAAAATTGGAAAAAAATTAGAAAAAAAATCTGAATTAGCAAAAAACAAAAAAAAATTAGAAAAAAAAAATCTGAATTAGCAAAAAAAAACTGAATTAGCAGAAAAAAAAATCTGAATTAGCAAAAAAAAAAAAATTAGCAAAAGACAAAAAATCTGAATTAGCAAAAAAAATTGGAAAAAAATTAGAAAAAAAAATCTGAATTAGCAAAAAACAAAAAAAAATTAGAAAAAAAATCTGAATTAGCAAAAAAAAACTGAATTAGCAAAAAAAAAAAACCAAAAAAAAATTAGAAAAAAAATCTGAATTAGCAAAAAAAAAAAATTTGGAAAATAAAATTAGAAAAAAAAATAGAAAAAAAAATCTGAATTAGCAAAAAAAAAACCAAAAAAAAAAATAGAAAAAAAAATTGAATTAGCAAAAAAAAAAAAAAAATCTGAATTAGCAAAAAAACAAAAAAAAAATTTGAAAAAAAATAGACAAAAAAATCTGAATTAGCAAAAAAAAAAATAGAAAAAAAATCTGAATTAGCAAAAAATAAAAAAAAAAATTGAAAAAAAAATTAGAAAAAAAAATTTGAATTAGCAAAAAAAAAAAAAAATTAGAAAAAAAATAGAAAAAAAAATCTGAATTAGCAAAAAATTGGAAAAAAAAGAAATTAGCAAAAAAAAATCTTAATTAGCAAAAAAAAAAAATTTGCAAAAAAAAACAAAAAAAATTAGAAAAAAAATCTGAATTAGCAAAAAAAAAAAATTAGAAAAAAAAAATTAGCAAAAAAAAATGGAAAAAAAAATTAGAAAAAAAGTCTGAATTAGCAAAAAAAAAAATCTGAATTAGCAAAAAACAAAAAAAAAATTAGAAAAAAAATCTGAATTAGCAAAAAAAAAAAAAAATCTGAATTAGCAAAAAAAAAAAAAATTAGAAAAAAAATCTGAATTAGCAAAAAAAAAAAATTAGAAAAAAAAATTTAGCAGAAAAAAAATCTGAATTAGCAAAAAAAAAAAAATCTGAATTAGCAAAAAAAAAAAAAAACAAAAAAAAATTAGAAAAAAAATAGAAAAAAAATCTGAATTAGCAAAAAAAAAAATTAGCAAAAGACAAAAAATCTGAATTAGCAAAAAAAATTGGAAAAAAAATTAGAAAAAAAAATCTGAATTAGCAAAAAAAAAAAAAACAAAAAAAAATTAGAAAAAAAATAGAAAAAAAATCTGAATTAGCAAAAAAAAAAATTAGCAAAAGACAAAAAATCTGAATTAGCAAAAAAAATTGGAAAAAAATTAGAAAAAAAATCTGAATTAGCAAAAAACAAAAAAAAATTAGAAAAAAAAAATCTGAATTAGCAAAAAAAAACTGAATTAGCAGAAAAAAAAATCTGAATTAGCAAAAAAAAAAAAAATTAGCAAAAGACAAAAAATCTGAATTAGCAAAAAAAATTGGAAAAAAATTAGAAAAAAAAATCTGAATTAGCAAAAAACAAAAAAAAATTAGAAAAAAAATCTGAATTAGCAAAAAAAAACTGAATTAGCAAAAAAAAAAAACCAAAAAAAAATTAGAAAAAAAATCTGAATTAGCAAAAAAAAAAAATTTGGAAAATAAAATTAGAAAAAAAAATAGAAAAAAAAATCTGAATTAGCAAAAAAAAAACCAAAAAAAAAAATAGAAAAAAAAATTGAATTAGCAAAAAAAAAAAAAAAATCTGAATTAGCAAAAAAACAAAAAAAAAATTTGAAAAAAAATAGACAAAAAAATCTGAATTAGCAAAAAAAAAAATAGAAAAAAAATCTGAATTAGCAAAAAATAAAAAAAAAAATTGAAAAAAAAATTAGAAAAAAAAATTTGAATTAGCAAAAAAAAAAAAAATTAGAAAAAAAATAGAAAAAAAAATCTGAATTAGCAAAAAATTGGAAAAAAAAGAAATTAGCAAAAAAAAATCTTAATTAGCAAAAAAAAAAAATTTGCAAAAAAAAACAAAAAAAATTAGAAAAAAAATCTGAATTAGCAAAAAAAAAAAATTAGAAAAAAAAAATTAGCAAAAAAAAATGGAAAAAAAAATTAGAAAAAAAGTCTGAATTAGCAAAAAAAAAAATCTGAATTAGCAAAAAACAAAAAAAAAATTAGAAAAAAAATCTGAATTAGCAAAAAAAAAAAAAAAATCTGAATTAGCAAAAAAAAAAAAAATTAGAAAAAAAATCTGAATTAGCAAAAAAAAAAAATTAGAAAAAAAAATTTAGCAGAAAAAAAATCTGAATTAGCAAAAAAAAAAAAATCTGAATTAGCAAAAAAAAAAAAAACAAAAAAAAATTAGAAAAAAAATAGAAAAAAAATCTGAATTAGCAAAAAAAAAAATTAGCAAAAGACAAAAAATCTGAATTAGCAAAAAAAATTGGAAAAAAAATTAGAAAAAAAAATCTGAATTAGCAAAAAACAAAAAAAAATTAGAAAAAAAATCTGAATTAGCAAAAAAAAAACTGAATTAGCAAAAAAAAAAAACCAAAAAAAAATTAGAAAAAAAATCTGAATTAGCAAAAAAAAAAAAATTTGGAAAAAAAATTAGAAAAAAAAATAGAAAAAAAAAATCTGAATTAGCAAAAAAAAAAAAACAAAAAAAAATTAGAAAAAAAATAGAAAAAAAATCTGAATTAGCAAAAAAATTAGAAAAAAAAATCTGAATTAGCAAAAAAAAAAAATTAGCAAAAGACAAAAAATCTGAATTAGCAAAAAAAATTGGAAAAAAAATTAGAAAAAAAAATCTGAATTAGCAAAAAACAAAAAAAAATTAGAAAAAAATCTGAATTAGCAAAAAAAAACTGAATTAGCAAAAAAAAAACCAAAAAAAAATTAGAAAAAAAAATCTGAATTAGCAAAAAAAAAAAAATTTGGAAAAAAAAATTAGAAAAAAAAAATAGAAAAAAAATAGAAAAAAAAATCTGAATTAGCAAAAAAAAAAAAACCAAAAAAAAAATAGAAAAAAAATCTGAATTAGCAAAAAAAAAAAAAAAATTGGAAAAAAAAATTAGAAAAAAAAATTTGAATTAGCAGAAAAAAAAAAAATCTGAATTAGCAAAAAAAAAAAAAACAAAAAACAAAAAAAAAATAGAAAAATCTGAATTAGCAAAAAAAATTAGAAAAAAAAATCTGAATTAGCAAAAAAAAAAAAAATTAGCAAAAGACAAAAAATCTGAATAAGCAAAAAAAATTGGAAAAAAAAATTAGAAAAAAAAATCTGAATTAGCAAAAAACAAAAAAAAATTAGAAAAAAAAATCTGAATTAGCAAAAAAAAACTGAATTAGCAAAAAAAAAAACAAAAAAAGAAAAGAAAAAAAATCTGAATTAGCAAAAAAAAATAAAAAAAAAATTGGAAAAAAAAAGAAATTAGCAAAAAAAAATTTGAATTAGCAAAAAAAAAAAAAATTAGCAAAAAAAAAAACAAAAAAAAAATTAGAAAAAAAATCTGAATTAGCAAAAAAAAAAAATTAGAAAAAAAAAATTAGCAAAAAAAATTGGAAAAAAAAAATTAGAAAAAAAAAAATCTGAATTAGCAAAAAACAAAAAAAAATTAGAAAAAAAATCTGAATTAGCAAAAAAAAAAAAAATCTGAATTAGCAAAAAAAAAAAAATTAGAAAAAAAATCTGAATTAGCAAAAAAACAAATTAGAAAAAAAAAATTTACCAGAAAAAAAAATCTGAATTAGCAAAAAAAAAAAATCTGAATTAGCAAAAAAAAAAAAACTGAATTAGCAAAAAAAAAATTGGAAAAAAAATTAGAAAAAAAATAGAAAAATAAATCTGAATTAGCAAAAAAAAAAAAAATAGAAAAAAAAATTTGAATTAGCAAAAAAAAAAAAAAAATCTGAATTAGCAAAAAAACAAAAAAAAAATTAGAAAAAAAATAGACAAAAAAATCTGAATTAGCAAAAAAAAAAAATTAGCAAAAGACAAAAAATCTGAATTAGCAAAAAAAATTGGAAAAAAAATTAGAAAAAAAAATCTGAATTAGCAAAAAACAAAAAAAAATTAGAAAAAAAATCTGAATTAGCAAAAAAAAACTGAATTAGCAAAAAAAAAAACCAAAAAAAAATTAGAAAAAAAAATCTGAATTAGCAAAAAAAAAAAAATTAGAAAAAAAAAAATAGCAAAAAAAATTGGAAAAAAAAATTAGAAAAAAAAAAATCTGAATTAGCAAAAAAAAATCTGAATTAGCAAAAAACAAAAAAAAATTAGAAAAAAAATCTGAATTAGCAAAAAAAAAAAAAATCTGAATTAGCAAAAAAAAAAAAAAATTAGAAAAAAAATCTGAATTAGCAAAAAAAAAAAAATCTGAATTAGCAAAAAAAAAAAAAAAATTAGAAAAAAAATCTGAATTAGCAAAAAAAAAAAAATTTAGCAGAAAAAAAAATCTGAATTAGCAAAAGACAAAAAATCTGAATTAGCAAAAAAAAAAAAATAGAAAAAAAAATTTGAATTAGCAAAAAAAAAAAAAAAAATCTGAATTAGCAAAAAAACAAAAAAAAAATTAGAAAAAAAATAGACAAAAAAATCTGAATTAGCAAAAAAAAAAATCTGAATTAGCAAAAAAAATTGGAAAAAAAATTAGAAAAAAAAATCTGAATTAGCAAAAAACAAAAAAAAATTAGAAAAAAAATCTGAATTAGCAAAAAAAAAACTGAATTAGCAAAAAAAAAAAACCAAAAAAAAATTAGAAAAAAAATCTGAATTAGCAAAAAAAAAAAAATTTGGAAAAAAAATTAGAAAAAAAAATAGAAAAAAAAATCTGCATTAGCAAAAAAAAAAAACAAAAAAAAATTAGAAAAAAAATAGAAAAAAAATCTGAATTAGCAAAAAAATTAGAAAAAAAAATCTGAATTAGCAAAAAAAAAAAATTAGCAAAAGACAAAAAATCTGAATTAGCAAAAAAAATTGGAAAAAAAATTAGAAAAAAAAATCTGAATTAGCAAAAAACAAAAAAAAATTAGAAAAAAATCTGAATTAGCAAAAAAAAACTGAATTAGCAAAAAAAAAAACCAAAAAAAAATTAGAAAAAAAAATCTGAATTAGCAAAAAAAAAAAAATTTGGAAAAAAAAATTAGAAAAAAAAAATAGAAAAAAAATAGAAAAAAAAATCTGAATTAGCAAAAAAAAAAACCAAAAAAAAAATAGAAAAAAAATCTGAATTAGCAAAAAAAAAAAAAAAAATTGGAAAAAAAAATTAGAAAAAAAAATTTGAATTAGCAGAAAAAAAAAAAATCTGAATTAGCAAAAAAAAAAAAAACAAAAAACAAAAAAAATATAGAAAAATCTGAATTAGCAAAAAAAATTAGAAAAAAAAATCTGAATTAGCAAAAAAAAAAAAAAATTAGCAAAAGACAAAAAATCTGAATAAGCAAAAAAAATTGGAAAAAAAATTAGAAAAAAAAATCTGAATTAGCAAAAAACAAAAAAAAATTAGAAAAAAAAATCTGAGTTAGCAAAAAAAAACTGAATTAGCAAAAAAAAAAAACAAAAAAAGAAAAGAAAAAAAAATCTGAATTAGCAAAAAAAAAATAAAAAAAAAAATTGGAAAAAAAAAGAAATTAGCAAAAAAAAATTTGAATTAGCAAAAAAAAAAAAATTAGCAAAAAAAAACAAAAAAAAAAATTAGAAAAAAAATCTGAATTAGCAAAAAAAAAAAATTAGAAAAAAAAAAATTAGCAAAAAAAATTGGAAAAAAAAAATTAGAAAAAAAAAATCTGAATTAGCAAAAAACAAAAAAAAATTAGAAAAAAAATCTGAATTAGCAAAAAAAAAAAAAATCTGAATTAGCA
Organism: Dioctria linearis; assembly: GCA_963930735.1. Lineage (NCBI taxonomy): Eukaryota > Metazoa > Arthropoda > Insecta > Diptera > Asilidae > Dioctria > Dioctria linearis. The sequence continues at coordinate 45,050 of CAWVNZ010003072.1, forward strand.
AAAAAAAAAAAATTAGAAAAAAAATCTGAATTAGCAAAAAAAAAAAATTAGAAAAAAAAAATTTACCAGAAAAAAAAATCTGTATTAGCAAAAAAAAAAAATCTGAATTAGCAAAAAAAAAAAAAACTGAATTAGCAAAAAAAAAATTGGAAAAAAAATTAGAAAAAAAATAGAAAAATAAATCTGAATTAGCAAAAAAAAAAAAAAAAATAGAAAAAAAAATTTGAATTAGCAAAAAAAAAAAAAAAATCTGAATTAGCAAAAAAACAAAAAAAAAATTAGAAAAAAAATAGACAAAAAAATCTGAATTAGCAAAAAAAAAAAATTAGCAAAAGACAAAAAATCTGAATTAGCAAAAAAAATTGGAAAAAAAATTAGAAAAAAAAATCTGAATTAGCAAAAAACAAAAAAAAATTAGAAAAAAAATCTGAATTAGCAAAAAAAAACTGAATTAGCAAAAAAAAAAACCAAAAAAAAATTAGAAAAAAAAATCTGAATTAGCAAAAAAAAAAAAATTTGGAAAAAAAATTAGAAAAAAAAATAGAAAAAAAAAATCTGAATTAGCAAAAAAAAAAAAAACAAAAAAAAATTAGAAAAAAAATAGAAAAAAAATCTGAATTAGCAAAAAAAATTAGAAAAAAAAATCTGAATTAGCAAAAAAAAAAATTAGCAAAAGACAAAAAATCTGAATTAGCAAAAAAAATTGGAAAAAAAATTAGAAAAAAAAATCTGAATTAGCAAAAAACAAAAAAAAATTAGAAAAAAAATCTGAATTAGCAAAAAAAAAACTGAATTAGCAAAAAAAAAAAAACCAAAAAAAAATTAGAAAAAAAAATCTGAATTAGCAAAAAAAAAAAATTTGGAAAAAAAAATTGGAAAAAAAATAGAAAAAAAAATCTGAATTAGCAAAAAAAAAAAAAAATTGATTTAGCAAAAAAAAAATTAGAAAAAATATTTGAATTAGCAAAAAAAAAAAAAAAAATCTGAATTAGCAAAAAAACAAAAAAAAAAATTAAAAAAAAATAGACAAAAAAATCTGAATTAGCAAAAAAAATCTGAATTAGCAAAAAAAAAAAAAAAAAATTAGAAAAAAAAAAAAAATAAATCTGAATTAGCAAAAAAAAATAAAAAAAAAATTGGAAAAAAAAGAAATTAGCAAAAAAAAATCTGAATTAGCAAAAAAAAAAATTAGCGAAAAAAAAACAAAAAAAAATTAGAAAAAAAATCTGAATTAGCAAAAAAAAAAAAATTAGAAAAAAAAAATTAGCAAAAAAAATTGGAAAAAAAAATTAGAAAAAAAAAATCTGAATTAGCAAAAAAAAATCTGAATTAGCAAAAAACAAAAAAAAAATGAGAAAAAAAATCTGAATTAGCAAAAAAAAAAAAATCTGAATTAGCAAAAAAAAAAAAAAATTAGAAAAAAAATCTGAATTAGCAAAAAAAAAAAAATCTGAATTAGCAAAAAAAAAAAAAAAAATTAGAAAAAAAATCTGAATTAGCAAAAAAAAAAAATTTAGCAGAAAAAAAAATCTGAATTAGCAAAAGACAAAAAATCTGAATTAGCAAAAAAAATTGGAAAAAAATTAGAAAAAAAAATCTGAATTAGCAAAAAACAAAAAAAAAATTAGAAAAAAAAAATCTGAATTAGCAAAAAAAAACTGAATTAGCAGAAAAAAAAATCTGAATTAGCAAAAAAAAAAAAAATTAGCAAAAGACAAAAAATCTGAATTAGCAAAAAAAATTGGAAAAAAATTAGAAAAAAAAATCTGAATTAGCAAAAAACAAAAAAAAATTAGAAAAAAAAATCTGAATTAGCAAAAAAAAACTGAATTAGCAAAAAAAAAAAACCAAAAAAAAATTAGAAAAAAAATCTGAATTAGCAAAAAAAAAAAATTTGGAAAAAAAAATTAGAAAAAAAAATAGAAAAAAAAATCTGAATTAGCAAAAAAAAAACCAAAAAAAAAATAGAAAAAAAAATTGAATTAGCAAAAAAAAAAAAAAAATCTGAATTAGCAAAAAAACAAAAAAAAAATTTGAAAAAAAATAGACAAAAAAATCTGAATTAGCAAAAAAAAAAAAATTGAAAAAAAAATCTGAATTAGCAAAAAAAAAAAAAAAAAATTGAAAAAAAAATTAGAAAAAAAAATTTGAATTAGCAAAAAAAAAAAATAAATTAGAAAAAAAAATAGAAAAAAAAATCTGAATTAGCAAAAAATTGGAAAAAAAAGAAATTAGCAAAAAAAAAAATCTTAATTAGCAAAAAAAAAAAAATTTGCAAAAAAAAAACAAAAAAAATTAGAAAAAAAAATCTGAATTAGCAAAAAAAAAAAAATTAGAAAAAAAAAATTAGCAAAAAAAATTGGAAAAAAAAATTAGAAAAAAAGTCTGAATTAGCAAAAAAAAAAATCTGAATTAGCAAAAAACAAAAAAAAAATTAGAAAAAAAATCTGAATTAGCAAAAAAAAAAAAAATCTGAATTAGCAAAAAAAAAAAAAAATTAGAAAAAAAATCTGAATTAGCAAAAAAAAAAAATTAGAAAAAAAAATTTAGCAGAAAAAAAAATCTGAATTAGCAAAAAAAAAAATCTGAATTAGCAAAAAAAAAAAAAAAAACAAAAAAAAATTAGAAAAAAAATAGAAAAAAAATCTGAATTAGCAAAAAAAATTAGAAAAAAAAATCTGAATTAGCAAAAAAAAAAAATTAGCAAAAGACAAAAAATCTGAATTAGCAAAAAAAATTGGAAAAAAAATTAGAAAAAAAAATCTGAATTAGCAAAAAACAAAAAAAAATTAGAAAAAAAATCTGAATTAGCAAAAAAAAACTGAATTAGCAAAAAAAAAAACCAAAAAAAAATTAGAAAAAAAAACTGAATTAGCAAAAAAAAAAAAATTTGGAAAAAAAATTAGAAAAAAAAAATAGAAAAAAAAATCTGAATTAGCAAAAAAAAAAAAACAAAAAAAAATTAGAAAAAAAATAGAAAAAAAATCTGAATTAGCAAAAAAAATTAGAAAAAAAAATCTGAATTAGCAAAAAAAAAAAAATTAGCAAAAGACAAAAAATCTGAATTAGCAAAAAAAATTGGAAAAAAAATTAGAAAAAAAAATCTGAATTAGCAAAAAACAAAAAAAAATTAGAAAAAAAATCTGAATTAGCAAAAAAAAACTGAATTAGCAAAAAAAAAACCAAAAAAAATTAGAAAAAAAATCTGAATTAGCAAAAAAAAAAAATTTGGAAAAAAAAATTAGAAAAAAAAAATAGAAAAAAAATAGAAAAAAAAATCTGAATTAGCAAAAAAAAAAACCAAAAAAAAAAATAGAAAAAAAATCTGAATTAGCAAAAAAAAAAAAAAAATTGGAAAAAAAAATTAGAAAAAAAAATTTGAATTAGCAGAAAAAAAAAAAATCTGAATTAGCAAAAAAAAAAAAAAACAAAAACCAAAAAAAAAATAGAAAAATCTGAATTAGCAAAAAAAATTAGAAAAAAAAATCTGAATTAGCAAAAAAAAAAAAATTAGCAAAAGACAAAAAATCTGAATAAGCAAAAAAATTGGAAAAAAAATTAGAAAAAAAAAATCTGAATTAGCAAAAAACAAAAAAAAATTAGAAAAAAAATCTGAATTAGAAAAAAAAAAAAATCTGAATTAGCAAAAAAAAAAACTGAATTAGCAAAAAAAAAATTGGAAAAAAAATTAGAAAAAAAATAGAAAAATAAATCTGAATTAGCAAAAAAAAAAAAAAAATAGAAAAAAAAATTTGAATTAGCAAAAAAAAAAAAAAAATCTGAATTAGCAAAAAAAACAAAAAAAAAATTAGAAAAAAAATAGACAAAAAAATCTGAATTAGCAAAAAAAAAAAATAGAAAAAAAAATCTGAATTAGCAAAAAAAAAAAAAAAAATTGGAAAAAAAATTAGAAAAAAAAAATTTGAATTAGCAAAAAAAAAAAATCTGAATTAGCAAAAAAAAATTAGAAAAAAAGTAGAAAAAAAAATCTGAATTAGCAAAAAATTGGAAAAAAAAGAAATTAGCAAAAAAAAAATCTGAATTAGCAAAAAAAAAAAAATTTGCAAAAAAAACAAAAAAAATTAGAAAAAAAAATCTGAATTAGCAAAAAAAAAATTAGAAAAAAAAAATTAGCAAAAAAAATTGGAAAAAAAAATTAGAAAAAAAAGTCTGAATTAGCAAAAAAAAAATCTGAATTAGCAAAAAACAAAAAAAAAATTAGAAAAAAAATCTGAATTAGCAAAAAAAAAAAAATCTGAATTAGCAAAAAAAAAAAAAATTAGAAAAAAAATCTGAATTAGCAAAGAAAAAAATTAGAAAAAAAAATTTAGCAGAAAAAAAAATCTGAATTTGCAAAAAAAAAAAATCTGAATTAGCAAAAAAAAAAAAAAAAAAAAAAAAAAAAAAAAAAATTAGAAAAAAAAATAGAAAAAAATCTGAATTAGCAAAAAAAATCAGAAAAAAAATCTGAATTAGCAAAAAAAAAAAAATTAGAAAAAAAAATAGAAAAAAATCTGAATTAGAAAAAAAATTAGAAAAAAAAATCTGAATTAGCAAAAAAAAAAAAAATTAGAAAAAGACAAAAAATCTGAATTAGCAAAAAATATTGGAAAAAAAAATTAGAAAAAAAAATCTGAATTAGCAAAAAACAAAAAAAAATTAGAAAAAAAAATCTGAATTAGCAAAAAAAAACTGAATTAGCAAAAAAAAAACCAAAAAAAAATTAGAAAAAAAAATCTGAATTAGCAAAAAAAAAAAAATTTGGAAAAAAAAATTAGAAAAAAAAAATAGAAAAAAAATAGAAAAAAAAATCTGAATTAGCAAAAAAAAAAACAAAAAAAAAATCTGAATTAGCAAAAAAAAAAAAAAAATTTGGAAAAAAAATTAGAAAAAAAAATTTGAATTAGCAAAAAAAAAAAAAAAAAAAATCTGAATTAGCAAAAAAAAAAAAAAAAAAAAATTAGAAAAAAAAATAGAAAAAAAAATCTGAATTAGCAAAAAATTGGAAAAAAAAGAAATTGCCAAAAAAAAAAATGTGAACTAGCAAAAAAAAAATCTGAATTAGCAAAAAAAAAAAAACAATTAGAAAAAAAATCTGAATTAGCAAAAAAAAAAAAAAAATTAGAAAAAAAAAATTTAGCAGAAAAAAAAAATCTGAATTAGCAAAAAAAAAATCTGAATTAGCAAAAAAAAAAAAATGAATTAGCAAAAAAAAAATTGGAAAAAAATTAGAAAAAAAATAGAAAAAAAATCTGAATTAGCAAAAAAAAAAAAAAAATAAAAAATTAAATTAGCAAAAAAAAAAAAAATCTGAATTAGCAAAAAAACAAAAAAAAAATTAGAAAAAAAATAGACAAAAAAATCTGAATTAGCAAAAAAAAAAAAAAAAAAATATCTGAATTAGCAAAAAAAAAAAAAAAAATTAGAAAAAAAATTAGAAAAAAAAAATTTGGATTAGCAAAAAAAAAAAAAAAAAAAAAATCTGAATTAGCAAAAAAAAAAAATTAGAAAAAAAATAGAAAAAAAATCTGAATTAGCAAAAAATTGGAAAAAAAAGAAATTAGCAAAAAAAAAATCTGAATTGGCAAAAAAAAAAAATTTGCAAAAAAAAAAACAAAAAAATTAGAAAAAAAAAATGAGCAAAAAAAATTGGAAAAAAAAATTAGAAAAAAAAATCTGAATTAGCAAAAAAAAAATCTGAATTAGCAAAAAAAAAAAAATTGGAAAAAAAAATTTAAAAAAAAATAGAAAAAAAAATCTGAATTAGCAAAAAAAAAAAAATTGATTTAGCAAAAAAAAAAAAAAAAAATTAGAAAAAAAATTTGAATTAGCAAAAAAAAAAAAAATCTGAATTAGCAAAAAAACAAAAAAAAAATAAAAAAAAAAATAGACGAAAAAATCTGAATTAGCAAAAAAAAAAAATCTGAATTAGCAAAAAAAAAAAAAAAAAAAAAAAATTAGAAAAAAAAAAAAATCTGAATTAGCAAAAAAAAAAAAAAATCTGAATTAGCAAAAAAAAATAAAAATTAGAAAAAAGAAAAGAAAAAAAAATCTGAATTAGCAAAAAAAAAATAAAAAAAAAATTGGAAAAAAAAGAAATTAGCAAAAAAAAAAATCTTAATTAACAAAAAAAAAAATTTGCAAAAAAAAACAAAAAAAATTAGCAAAAAAAATTGGAAAAAAACAATTAGAAAAAAAGTCTGAATTAGCAAAAAAAAAAATCTGAATTAGCAAAAAACACAAAAAAAAAATTAGAAAAAAAATCTGAATTAGCAAAAAAAAAAAAAATCTGAATTAGCAAAAAAAAAAAAAATTAGAAAAAAAATCTGAATTAGCAAAAAAAAAAATTAGGAAAAAAAATTTAGCAGAAAAAAAATCTGAATTAGCAAAAAAAAAAAAAATCTGAATTAGCAAAAAAAAAAAAAAACAAAAAAAAATTAGAAAAAAAATAGAAAAAAAATCTGAATTAGCAAAAAAAAATTAGAAAAAAAATCTGAATTAGCAAAAAAAAAAAAAAAATTAGAAAAAAAAATCTGAATTAGCAAAAAAAAACTGAATTAGCAAAAAAAAAAAACCAAAAAAAATTAGAAAAAAAAAATCTGAATTAGCAAAAAAAAAAAAATTTGGAAAAAAAATTAGAAAAAAAAATAGAAAAAAAATAGAAAAAAAATCTGAATTAGCAAAAAAAAATAGATAAAAAATCTGAATTAGCAAAAAAAAAAAAAAAAAAAATTGGAAAAAAAATTTAGAAAAAAAAATTTGAATTAGCAAAAAAAAAAAAATCTGAATTAGCAAAAAAAAAAAAATCTGAATTAGCAAAAAAAAAAAAAAAAAAAAAAAAAAAAGAAAAAAAAATAGAAAAAAAAGTCTGAATTAGCAAAAAAAAAAAAAATCTGAATTAGCAAAAAAAAAAAAAAATTAGAAAAAAATCTGAATTAGCACAAAAAAAAATTTAGCAGAAAAAAAAATCTGAATTAGCAAAAAAAAAAAAATCTGAATTAGCAAAAAAAAAAAAAAAAACAAAAAATTAGAAAAAAAAATAGAAAAAAATCTGAATTAGCAAAAAAAAAATAGAAAAAAAAAGTCTGAATTAGCAAAAAAAAAAAATTAGCAAAAGACAAAAAATCTGAATTAGCAAATAAAATTGGAAAAAAATTAGAAAAAAAAATCTGAATTAGCAAAAAACAAAAAAAAATTAGAAAAAAAAATCTGAATTAGCAAAAAAAAACTGAATTAGCAAAAAAAAAAACCAAAAAAAATTAGAAAAAAAAAATCTGAATTAGCAAAAAAAAAAAAAAAAATTAGCAAAAGACAAAAAATCTGAATTAGCAAAAAAAATTGGAAAAAAATTAGAAAAAAAAATCTGTATTAGCAAAAAACAAAAAAAAATTAGAAGAAAAAAATCTGAATTAGCAAAAAAAAACTGAATTAGCAAAAAAAAAAACCAAAAAAAAATTGGAAAAAAAAATTAGAAAAAAAAAATTTGAATTAGCAAAAAAAAAAAAATCTGAATTAGCAAAAAAAAAAAAAAAACAAAAAACAAGAAAAAATTAGAAAAAAAAATAGAAAAAAATCTGAATTAGCAAAAAAAAAATAGAAAAAAAAGTCTGAATTAGCAAAAAAAAAAAATTAGCAAAAGACAAAAAATCTGAATTAGCAAATAAAATTGGAAAAAAATTAGAAAAAAAAATATGAATTAGCAAAAAACAAAAAAAAATTAGAAAAAAAATCTGAATTAGCAAAAAAAAACTGAATTAGCAAAAAAAAAACCAAAAAAAAATTAGAAAAAAAAATCTGAATTAGCAAAAAAAAAAAATTTGGAAAAAAAATTAGAAAAAAAATAGAAAAAAAATAGAAAAAAAATCTGAATTAGCAAAAAAAAATAGATAAAAAATCTGAATTAGCAAAAAAAAAAAAAAAAAAAATTGGAAAAAAAAATTAGAAAAAAAAAATTTGAATTAGCAAAAAAAAAAAAAATCTGAATTAGCAAAAAAAAAAAAAAAAAAAAAATTAGAAAAAAAAATAGAAAAAAAAGTCTGAATTAGCAAAAAAAAAAAAATCTGAATTAGCAAAAAAAAAAAAAATTAGAAAAAAATCTGAATTAGCACAAAAAAAAAATTTAGCAGAAAAAAAATCTGAATTAGCAAAAAAAAAAAATCTGAATTAGCAAAAAAAAAAAAAAAACAAAAAACAAGAAAAAATTAGAAAAAAAAATAGAAAAAAATCTGAATTAGCAAAAAAAAATAGAAAAAAAAAGTCTGAATTAGCAAAAAAAAAAAATTAGCAAAAGACAAAAAATCTGAATTAGCAAATAAAATTGGAAAAAAATTAGAAAAAAAAATCTGAATTGGCAAAAAACAAAAAAAAATTAGAAAAAAAAATCTGAATTAGCAAAAAAAAACTGAATTAGCAAAAAAAAAAACCAAAAAAAATTAGAAAAAAAAAAATCTGAATTAGCAAAAAAAAAAAAAAAATTAGCAAAAGACAAAAAATCTGAATTAGCAAAAAAAATTGGAAAAAAATTAGAAAAAAAAATCTGTATTAGCAAAAAACAAAAAAAAATTAGAAGAAAAAAATCTGAATTAGCAAAAAAAAACTGAATTAGCAAAAAAAAAAACCAAAAAAAATTAGAAAAAAAATCTGAATTAGCAAAAAAAAAAAATTTGGAAAAAAAAATTAGAAAAAAAAAATAGAAAAAAAATAGAAAAAAAAATCTGAATTAGCAAAAAAAAATAGAAAAAAAAATCTGAATTAGCAAAAAAAAAAAAAAAAATTGGAAAAAAAATTAGAAGAAAAAAAATTTCAATTAGCAGAAAAAAAAAAAATCTGAATTAGCAAAAAAAAAAAAAACAAAAAACAAAAAAAAATAGAAAAATCTGAATTAGCAAAAAAAATTAGAAAAAAAAATCTGAATTAGCAAAAAAAAAAAATTAGCAAAAGACAAAAAATCTGAATTAGCAAAAAAAATTGGAAAAAAAATTAGAAAAAAAAATCTGAATTAGCAAAAAACAAAAAAAAATTAGAAAAAAAAATCTGAATTAGCAAAAAAAAACTGAATTAGCAAAAAAAAAAACCAAAAAAAGAAAAGAAAAAAAAATCTGAATTAGCAAAAAAAAATAAAAAAAAAATTGGAAAAAAAGAAATTAGCAAAAAAAATCTGAATTAGCAAAAAAAAAAATTAGCAAAAAAAAAAACAAAAAAAAAAATAGAAAAAAAATCTGAATTAGCAAAAAAAATTAGAAATAAAAAATTAGCAAAAAAAATTGGAAAAAAAAAATTAGAAAAAAAAATCTGAATTAGCAAAAAAAAAAATCTGAATTAGCAAAAAACAAAAAAAAATTAGAAAAAAAATCTGAATTAGCAAAAAAAAATATCTGAATTAACAAAAAAAAAAATTAGAAAAAAAATCTGAATTAGCAAAAAAAAAAAATTAGAAAAAAAAAATTTAGCAGAAAAAAAAATCTATTAGCAAAAAAAAAAAATCTGAATTAGCAAAAAAAAAAAAAACTGAATTAGCAAAAAAAAAATTGGAAAAAAAATTAGAAAAAAAATAGAAAAATAAATCTGAATTAGCAAAAAAAAAAAAAAAAAAATAGAAAAAAAAATTTGAATTAGCAAAAAAAAAAATCTGAATTAGCAAAAAAACAAAAAAAAAATTAGAAAAAAAATAGACAAAAAATCTGAATTAGCAAAAAAAAAAAAATAGAAAAAAAAATCTGAATTAGCAAAAAAAAAAAAAAAATTGGAAAAAAAAAATTAGAAAAAAAAAATTTGAATTAGCAAAAAAAAAAAAAAAAAAAAAAAAATCTGAATTAGCAAAAAAAAAAAAAAAAAAAATTAAAAAAAAAAATAGAAAAAAAAATCTGAATTAGCAAAAAATTGGAAAAAAAGAAATTAGCAAAAAAAAAATCTGAATTAGCAAAAAAAAAAAATTTGCAAAAAAAAACAAAAAAAATTAGAAAAAAAATCTGAATTAGCAAAAAAAAAAAATTAGAAAAAAAAAATTAGCAAAAAAAATTGGAAAAAAAAAATTAGAAAAAAAAGTCTGAATTAGCAAAAAAAAAAAATCTGAATTAGCAAAAAACAAAAAAAAAATTAGAAAAAAAATCTGAATTAGCAAAAAAAAAAAAAATCTGAATTAGCAAAAAAAAAAAAAATTAGAAAAAAAAAAAATAAATCTGAATTAGCAAAAAAAAAAATAAAAAAAAAATTGGAAAAAAAAGAAATTAGCAAAAAAAAATCTGAATTAGCAAAAAAAAAAAATTAGCGAAAAAAAAACAAAAAAAAATTAGAAAAAAAATCTGAATTAGCAAAAAAAAAAAAATTAGAAAAAAAAATTAGCAAATAAAATTGGAAAAAAAAATTAGAAAAAAAAAATCTGAATTAGCAAAAAAAAATCTGAATTAGCAAAAAACAAAAAAAAATTAGAAAAAAAATCTGAATTAGCAAAAAAAAAAAAATCTGAATTAGCAAAAAAAAAAAAAAATTAGAAAAAAAATCTGAATTAGCAAAAAAAAAAAAATCTGAATTAGCAAAAAAAAAAAAAAAATTAGAAAAAAAATCTGAATTAGCAAAAAAAAAAAATTAGAAAAAAAAAATTTAGCAGAAAAAAAAATCTGAATTAGCAAAAGACAAAAAATCTGAATTAGCAAAAAAAATTGGAAAAAAATTAGAAAAAAAATCTGAATTAGCAAAAATCAAAAAAAAATTAGAAAAAAAAAATCTGAATTAGCAAAAAAAAACTGAATTAGCAGAAAAAAAAATCTGAATTAGCAAAAAAAAAAAAAAATTAGCAAAAGACAAAAAATCTGAATTAGCAAAAAAAATTGGAAAAAAATTAGAAAAAAAAATCTGAATTAGCAAAAAACAAAAAAAAATTAGAAAAAAAAATCTGAATTAGCAAAAAAAAACTGAATTAGCAAAAAAAAAAAAACCAAAAAAAAATTAGAAAAAAAATCTGAATTAGCAAAAAAAAAAAATTTGGAAAAAAAAAGTAGAAAAAAAATAGAAAAAAAATAGAAAAAAAAATCTGAATTAGCAAAAAAAAAACCAAAAAAAAAAATAGAAAAAAAAATTGAATTAGCAAAAAAAAAAAAAAAATCTGAATTAGCAAAAAAACAAAAAAAAAATTTTGAAAAAAAATAGACAAAAAAATCTGAATTAGCAAAAAAAAAAATAGAAAAAAAAATCTGAATTAGCAAAAAAAAAAAAAAAAAATTGAAAAAAAAATTAGAAAAAAAAATTTGAATTAGCAAAAAAAAAAAAAAAATTAGAAAAAAAAATAGAAAAAAAAATCTGAATTAGCAAAAAATTGGAAAAAAAAGAAATTAGCAAAAAAAAAATCTTAATTAGCAAAAAAAAAAAATTTGCAAAAAAAAACAAAAAAAATTAGAAAAAAAAATCTGAATTAGCAAAAAAAAAAAATTAGAAAAAAAAAATTAGCAAAAAAAATTGGAAAAAAAAATTAGAAAAAAAGTCTGAATTAGCAAAAAAAAAAATCTGAATTAGCAAAAAACAAAAAAAAAATTAGAAAAAAAATCTGAATTAGCAAAAAAAAAAAAAATCTGAATTAGCAAAAAAAAATTAGAAAAAAAATCTGAATTAGCAAAAAAAAAAAATTAGAAAAAAATTAGCAAAAAAAAAAAATCTGAATTAGCAAAAAAAAAAAAACAAAAAAAAATTAGAAAAAAAATAGAAAAAAAATCTGAATTAGCAAAAAAAATTAGAAAAAAAAATCTGAATTAGCAAAAAAAAAAAATTAGCAAAAGACAAAAAATCTGAATTAGCAAAAAAAATTGGAAAAAAAATTAGAAAAAAAAATCTGAATTAGCAAAAAACAAAAAAAAATTAGAAAAAAAATCTGAATTAGCAAAAAAAAACTGAATTAGCAAAAAAAAAACCAAAAAAAAATTTGAAAAAAAAATCTGAATTAGCAAAAAAAAAAAATTTGGAAAAAAAATTAGAAAAAAAAATAGAAAAAAAAATCTGAATTAGCAAAAAAAAAAAACAAAAAAAAATTAGAAAAAAAATAGAAAAAAAATCTGAATTGGCAAAAAAAATTAGAAAAAAAAATCTGAATTAGCAAAAAAAAAAATTAGCAAAAGACAAAAAATCTGAATTAGCAAAAAAAATTGGAAAAAAAATTAGAAAAAAAAAATCTGAATTAGCAAAAAACAAAAAAAAATTAGAAAAAAAATCTGAATTAGCAAAAAAAAACTGAATTAGCAAAAAAAAAACCAAAAAAAAATTAGAAAAAAAAATCTGAATTAGCAAAAAAAAAAAAAATTTGGAAAAAAAAATTAGAAAAAAAAAATAGAAAAAAAATAGAAAAAAAAATCTGAATTAGCAAAAAAAAAAACCAAAAAAAAAAATAGAAAAAAAATCTGAATTAGCAAAAAAAAAAATTGGAAAAAAAAATTAGAAAAAAAAATTTGAATTAGCAGAAAAAAAAAAAAATCTGAATTAGCAAAAAAAAAAAAAACAAAAAACAAAAAAAAATAGAAAAATCTGAATTAGCAAAAAAAATTAGAAAAAAAAATCTGAATTAGCAAAAAAAAAAAAATTAGCAAAAGACAAAAAATCTGAATAAGCAAAAAAAATTGGAAAAAAAATTAGAAAAAAAAATCTGAATTAGCAAAAAACAAAAAAAAATTAGAAAAAAAAATCTGAATTAGCAAAAAAAAACTGAATTAGCAAAAAAAAAAAAACAAAAAAAAAAAGAAAAAAAATCTGAATTAGCAAAAAAAAATAAAAAAAAAATTGGAAAAAAAAAGAAATTAGCAAAAAAAAATTTGAATTAGCAAAAAAAAAAAAATTAGCAAAATAAAAACAAAAAAAAAATTAGAAAAAAAATCTGAATTAGCAAAAAAAAAAAAATTAGAAAAAAAAAATTAGCAAAAAAAATTGGAAAAAAAAAATTAGAAAAAAAAATCTGAATTAGCAAAAAACAAAAAAAAATTAGAAAAAAAATCTGAATTAGCAAAAAAAAAAAAATCTGAATTAGCAAAAAAAAAAAATTAGAAAAAAAAAATTTACCAGAAAAAAAAACCTGAATTAGCAAAAAAAAAAAATCTGAATTAACAAAAAAAAAAAACTGAATTAGCAAAAAAAAAATTGGAAAAAAAATTAGAAAAAAAATAGAAAAATAAATCTGAATTAGCAAAAAAAAAAAAAAATAGAAAAAAAAATTTGAATTAGCAAAAAAAAAAAAAAAAAATCTGAATTAGCAAAAAAACAAAAAAAAATTAGAAAAAAAATAGACAAAAAAATCTGAATTAGCAAAAAAAAAAAAATAGAAAAAAAATCTGAATTAGCAAAAAAAAAAAAAAAAATTGGAAAAAAAATTAGAAAAAAAAAATTTGAATTAGCAAAAAAAAAAAAAAAAAATCTGAATTAGCAAAAAAAATTAGAAAAAAAATAGAAAAAAAAATCTGAATTAGCAAAAAATTGGAAAAAAAAGAAATTAGCAAAAAAAAAAATCTGAATTAGCAAAAAAAAAAAAATTTGCAAAAAAAACAAAAAAAATTAGAAAAAAAAATCTGAATTAGCAAAAAAAAAATTAGAAAAAAAAATTAGCAAAAAAAATTGGAAAAAAAAATTAGAAAAAAAAGTCTGAATTAGCAAAAAAAAAATCTGAATTAGCAAAAAACAAAAAAAAAATTAGAAAAAAAATCTTAATTAGCAAAAAAAAAAAAATCTGAATTAGCAAAAAAAAAAAAAATCTGAATTAGCAAAAAAAAAAAAAATTAGAAAAAAAAATCTGAATTAGCAAAAAAAAAATTAGAAAAAAAAATTTAGCAGAAAAAAAAATCTGAATTTGCAAAAAAAAAAAATCTGAATTAGCAAAAAAAAAAAAAAAAAAAAAACAAAAAAAAATTAGAAAAAAAAATAGAAAAAAATCTGAATTAGCAAAAAAAATTAGAAAAAAAATCTGAATTAGCAAAAAAAAAAAAAAATTAGAAAAAAAAATAGAAAAAAATCTGAATTAGAAAAAAAATTAGAAAAAAAAATCTGAATTAGCAAAAAAAAAAAAAATTAGAAAAAGACAAAAAATCTGAATTAGCAAAAAATATTGGAAAAAAAAATTAGAAAAAAAAATCTGAATTAGCAAAAAACAAAAAAAAATTAGAAAAAAAAATCTGAATTAGCAAAAAAAAACTGAATTAGCAAAAAAAAAACCAAAAAAAAATTAGAAAAAAAAATCTGAATTAGCAAAAAAAAAAAAATTTGGAAAAAAAAAATTAGAAAAAAAAAATAGAAAAAAAATAGAAAAAAAAATCTGAATTAGCAAAAAAAAAACAAAAAAAAAAATCTGAATTAGCAAAAAAAAAAAATAAATTTGGAAAAAAAATTAGAAAAAAAAAATTTGAATTAGCAAAAAAAAAAAAAAAAAAATCTGAATTAGCAAAAAAAAAAAAAAAAAAAAAATTAGAAAAAAAAATAGAAAAAAAAATCTGAATTAGCAAAAAATTGGAAAAAAAAGAAATTGCCAAAAAAAAAAATGTGAACTAGCAAAAAAAAAATCTGAATTAGCAAAAAAAAAAAAACAATTAGAAAAAAAATCTGAATTAGCAAAAAAAAAAAAATTAGAAAAAAAAAATTTAGCAGAAAAAAAAAATCTGAATTAGCAAAAAAAAAAATCTGAATTAGCAAAAAAAAAAAAAATGAATTAGCAAAAAAAAAATTGGAAAAAAATTAGAAAAAAAATAGAAAAAAAATCTGAATTAGCAAAAAAAAAAAAAAAAAAAAAAAATTAAATTAGCAAAAAAAAAAAAAATCTGAATTAGCAAAAAAACAAAAAAAAAAATTAGAAAAAAAATAGACAAAAAAATCTGAATTAGCAAAAAAAAAAATAGAAAAAAAAATCTGAATTAGCAAAAAAAAAAAAAAAATTAGAAAAAAAATTAGAAAAAAAAAAATTGGATTAGCAAAAAAAAAAAAAAAAAAAAAATCTGAATTAGCAAAAAAAAAAATTAGAAAAAAAATAGAAAAAAAATCTGAATTAGCAAAAAATTGGAAAAAAAAGAAATTAGCAAAAAAAAAAATCTGAATTAGCAAAAAAAAAAAAATTTGCAAAAAAAAAAACAAAAAAATTAGAAAAAAATCTGAATTAGCAAAAAAAAATTAGAAAAAAAAAATTAGCAAAAAAAATTGGAAAAAAAAATTAGAAAAAAAAATCTGAATTAGCAAAAAAAAAATCTGAATTAGCAAAAAAAAAAAAAATTGGAAAAAAAAATTAAAAAAAAAATCTGAATTAGCAAAAAAAAAAAATTTGATTTAGCAAAAAAAAAAAAAAAAAAAATTAGAAAAAAAATTTGAATTAGCAAAAAAAAAAAAAATCTGAATTAGCAAAAAAACAAAAAAAAAATTAAAAAAAAATAGACGAAAAAATCTGAATTAGCAAAAAAAAAATCTGAATTAGCAAAAAAAAAAAAAAAAAAAAAAAAAATTAGAAAAAAAAAAAAATCTGAATTAGCAAAAAAAAAATCTGAATTAGCAAAAAAAAAATAAAAATTAGAAAAAAGAAAAGAAAAAAAAATCTGAATTAGCAAAAAAAAAATAAAAAAAAAATTGGAAAAAAAAGAAATTAGCAAAAAAAAAAATCTTAATTAACAAAAAAAAAAATTTGCAAAAAAAAACAAAAAAAATTAGAAAAAAAAATCTGAATTAGCAAAAAAAAAAAATTAGAAAAAAAAATTAGCAAAAAAAATTGGAAAAAAAAAATTAGAAAAAAAGTCTGAATTAGCAAAAAAAAAAATCTGAATTAGCAAAAAACAAAAAAAAATTAGAAAAAAAATCTGAATTAGCAAAAAAAAAAAAAAATCTGAATTAGCAAAAAAAAAAAAAATTAGAAAAAAAATCTGAATTAGCAAAAAAAAAAATTAGGAAAAAAAATTTAGCAGAAAAAAAATCTGAATTAGCAAAAAAAAAAAAATCTGAATTAGCAAAAAAAAAAAAAAAAACAAAAAAAAATTAGAAAAAAAATAGAAAAAAAATCTGAATTAGCAAAAAAAATTAGAAAAAAAAGTCTGAATTAGCAAAAAAAAAAATTAGCAAGAGACAAAAAATCTGAATTAGCAAAAAAAATTGGAAAAAAAATTAGAAAAAAAAATCTGAATTAGCAAAAAACACAAAAAAAAAATAGAAAAAAAATCTGAATTAGCAAAAAAAACTGAATTAGCAAAAAAAAAAACCAAAAAAAAATTAGAAAAAAAAATCTGAATTAGCAAAAAAAAAAAAAATTTGGAAAAAAAATTAGAAAAAAAATAGAAAAAAAATAGAAAAAAAATCTGAATTAGCAAAAAAAAATAGATAAAAAATCTGAATTAGCAAAAAAAAAAAAAAAAAAAATTGGAAAAAAAAATTAGAAAAAAAAAAATTTGAATTAGCAAAAAAAAAAATCTGAATTAGCAAAAAAAAAAAAAAAAAAAAATTAGAAAAAAAAATAGAAAAAAAAGTCTGAATTAGCAAAAAAAAAAAAATCTGAATTAGCAAAAAAAAAAAAAAATTAGAAAAAAAATCTGAATTAGCACAAAAAAAAAATTAGAAAAAAAAATTTAGCAGAAAAAAAAATCTGAATTAGCAAAAAAAAAAAAAATCTGAATTAGCAAAAAAAAAAAAAAAAACAAAAAACAAAAAAAAATTAGAAAAAAAAATAGAAAAAAATCTGAATTAGCAAAAAAAAATAGAAAAAAAAAGTCTGAATTAGCAAAAAAAAAAAATTAGCAAAAGACAAAAAATCTGAATTAGCAAATAAAATTGGAAAAAAATTAGAAAAAAAAATCTGAATTAGCAAAAAACAAAAAAAAATTAGAAAAAAAAATCTGAATTAGCAAAAAAAAACTGAATTAGCAAAAAAAAAAACCAAAAAAAATTAGAAAAAAAAAATCTGAATTAGCAAAAAAAAAAAAAAATTAGCAAAAGACAAAAAATCTGAATTAGCAAAAAAAATTGGAAAAAAATTAGAAAAAAAAATCTGTATTAGCAAAAAACAAAAAAAAATTAGAAGAAAAAAATCTGAATTAGCAAAAAAAAACTGAATTAGCAAAAAAAAAAACCGAAAAAAAAATTAGAAAAAAAATCTGAATTAGCAAAAAAAAAAAAATTTGGAAAAAAAAATTAGAAAAAAAAAATAGAAAAAAAAATCTGAATTAGCAAAAAAAAAAATAGAAAAAAAAATCTGAATTAGCAAAAAAAAAAAAAAAATTGGAAAAAAAAATTAGAAAAAAAAAATTTCAATTAGCAGAAAAAAAAAAAAAATCTGAATTAGCAAAAAAAAAAAAAAACAAAAAACAAAAAAAAAATAGAAAAATCTGAATTAGCAAAAAAAATTAGAAAAAAAAATCTGAATTAGCAAAAAAAAAAAAATTAGCAAAAGACAAAAAATCTGAATTAGCAAAAAAAATTGGAAAAAAAATTAGAAAAAAAAATCTGAATTAGCAAAAAACAAAAAAAAATTAGAAAAAAAAATCTGAATTAGCAAAAAAAAACTGAATTAGCAAAAAAAAAAAAACAAAAAAAAAAAAAGAAAAAAAAATCTGAATTAGCAAAAAAAAATAAAAAAAAAATTGGAAAAAAAAAGAAATTAGCAAAAAAAAATTTGAATTAGCAAAAAAAAAAAAATTAGCAAAATAAAAACAAAAAAAAAATTAGAAAAAAAATCTGAATTAGCAAAAAAAAAAAAATTAGAAAAAAAAAATTAGCAAAAAAAATTGGAAAAAAAAATTAGAAAAAAAAAATCTGAATTAGCAAAAAACAAAAAAAAATCTGAATTAGCAAAAAAAAAAAAAATCTGAATTAGCAAAAAAAAAAAAAAAAACAAAAAACAAAAAAAAATTAGAAAAAAAAATAGAAAAAAATCTGAATTAGCAAAAAAAAATAGAAAAAAAAAGTCTGAATTAGCAAAAAAAAAAATTAGCAAAAGACAAAAAATCTGAATTAGCAAATAAAATTGGAAAAAAATTAGAAAAAAAAATCTGAATTAGCAAAAAACAAAAAAAAATTAGAAAAAAAAATCTGAATTAGCAAAAAACAAAAAAAAATTAGAAAAAAAAATCTGAATTAGCAAAAAAAAAACTGAATTAGCAAAAAAAAAAAAACAAAAAAAAAAAAAGAAAAAAAAATCTGAATTAGCAAAAAAAAATAAAAAAAAAATTGGAAAAAAAAAGAAATTAGCAAAAAAAATTTGAATTAGCAAAAAAAAAAAAATTAGCAAAATAAAAACAAAAAAAAAATTAGAAAAAAAATCTGAATTAGCAAAAAAAAAAAAATTAGAAAAAAAAATTAGCAAAAAAAATTGGAAAAAAAAATTAGAAAAAAAAAATTTGAATTAGCAAAAAAAAAAAAAAAAAAAAAAAAATCTGAATTAGCAAAAAAAATTAGAAAAAAAATAGAAAAAAAAATCTGAATTAGCAAAAAATTGGAAAAAAAAGAAATTAGCAAAAAAAAAAATCTGAATTAGCAAAAAAAACAAAAAAAATTAGAAAAAAAAATCTGAATTAGCAAAAAAAAAATTAGAAAAAAAAAATTAGCAAAAAAAATTGGAAAAAAAAATTAGAAAAAAAAGTCTGAATTAGCAAAAAAAAAATCTGAATTAGCAAAAAACAAAAAAAAAATTAGAAAAAAAATCTGAATTAGCAAAAAAAAAAAAAATCTGAATTAGCAAAAAAAAAAAAATCTGAATTAGCAAAAAAAAAAAAATTAGAAAAAAAATCTGAATTAGCAAAAAAAAAATTAGAAAAAAAATTTAGCAGAAAAAAAAATCTGAATTTGCAAAAAAAAAAATCTGAATTAGCAAAAAAAAAAAAAAAAAAAAAACAAAAAAAAATTAGAAAAAAAAATAGAAAAAAATCTGAATTAGCAAAAAAAATTAGAAAAAAAATCTGAATTAGCAAAAAAAAAAAAAATTAGAAAAAAAAATAGAAAAAAATCTGAATTAGAAAAAAAATTAGAAAAAAAAATCTGAATTAGCAAAAAAAAAAAAAATTAGAAAAAGACAAAAAATCTGAATTAGCAAAAAATATTGGAAAAAAAAATTAGAAAAAAAAATCTGAATTAGCAAAAAACAAAAAAAAATTAGAAAAAAAAATCTGAATTAGCAAAAAAAAACTGAATTAGCAAAAAAAAAACCAAAAAAAAATTAGAAAAAAAAATCTGAATTAGCAAAAAAAAAAAATTTGGAAAAAAAAAATTAGAAAAAAAAAAAATAGAAAAAAAATAGAAAAAAAAATCTGAATTAGCAAAAAAAAAACAAAAAAAAAATCTGAATTAGCAAAAAAAAAAAAAAAATTTGGAAAAAAAATTAGAAAAAAAAAATTTGAATTAGCAAAAAAAAAAAAAAAAAAAATCTGAATTAGCAAAAAAAAAAAAAAAAAAAAAATTAGAAAAAAAAATAGAAAAAAAAATCTGAATTAGCAAAAAATTGGAAAAAAAAGAAATTGCAAAAAAAAAAAATGTGAACTAGCAAAAAAAAAATCTGAATTAGCAAAAAAAAAAAAACAATTAGAAAAAAAATCTGAATTAGCAAAAAAAGAAAAAATTAGAAAAAAAAAATTTAGCAGAAAAAAAAAATCTGAATTAGCAAAAAAAAAAATCTGAATTAGCAAAAAAAAAAAATGAATTAGCAAAAAAAAAAATTGGAAAAAAATTAGAAAAAAAATAGAAAAAAAATCTGAATTAGCAAAAAAAAAAAAAAAAAAAAAAAAATTAAATTAGCAAAAAAAAAAAAAATCTGAATTAGCAAAAAAACAAAAAAAAAATTAGAAAAAAAATAGACAAAAAAATCTGAATTAGCAAAAAAAAAAAATAGAAAAAAAAATCTGAATTAGCAAAAAAAAAAAAAAAATTAGAAAAAAAATTAGAAAAAAAAAATTTGGATTAGCAAAAAAAAAAAAAAAAAAAAAATCTGAATTAGCAAAAAAAAAAAATTAGAAAAAAAAATAGAAAAAAAATCTGAATTAGCAAAAAATTGGAAAAAAAAGAAATTAGCAAAAAAAAAATCTGAATTAGCAAAAAAAAAAAAAATTGCAAAAAAAAAAACAAAAAAATTAGAAAAAAATCTGAATTAGCAAAAAAAAATTAGAAAAAAAAAATTAGCAAAAAAAATTGGAAAAAAAAAATTAGAAAAAAAAATCTGAATTAGCAAAAAAAAAATCTGAATTAGCAAAAAAAAAAAAATTGAAAAAAAAAATTAAAAAAAAAATAGAAAAAAAAATCTGAATTAGCAAAAAAAAAAAATTTGATTTAGCAAAAAAAAAAAAAAAAAAAAATTAGAAAAAAAATTTGAATTAGCAAAAAAAAAAAAAATCTGAATTAGCAAAAAAACCAAAAAAAAATTAAAAAAAAATAGACGAAAAAATCTGAATTAGCAAAAAAAAAAATCTGAATTAGCAAAAAAAAAAAAAAAAAAAAAAAAATTAGAAAAAAAAAAAAATCTGAATTAGCAAAAAAAAAATCTGAATTAGCAAAAAAAAAATAAAAATTAGAAAAAAGAAAAGAAAAAAAAATCTGAATTAGCAAAAAAAAAATAAAAAAAAAATTTGAAAAAAAAGAAATTAGCAAAAAAAAAATCTTAATTAACAAAAAAAAAAATTTGCAAAAAAAAACAAAAAAAATTAGAAAAAAAATCTGAATTAGCAAAAAAAAAAAATTAGAAAAAAAATTAGCAAAAAAAATTGGAAAAAAAAAATTAGAAAAAAAGTCTGAATTAGCAAAAAAAAATATCTGAATTAGCAAAAAACAAAAAAAAATTAGAAAAAAAATCTGAATTAGCAAAAAAAAAAAAAAATCTGAATTAGCAAAAAAAAAAAAAATTAGAAAAAAAATCTGAATTAGCAAAAAAAAAAATTAGGAAAAAAAATTTAGCAGAAAAAAAATCTGAATTAGCAAAAAAAAAAAAATCTGAATTAGCAAAAAAAAAAAAAAAACAAAAAAAAATTAGAAAAAAAATAGAAAAAAAATCTGAATTAGCAAAAAAAATTAGAAAAAAAAATCTGAATTAGCAAAAAAAAAAATTAGCAAGAGACAAAAAATCTGAATTAGCAAAAAAAATTGGAAAAAAAATTAGAAAAAAAAATCTGAATTAGCAAAAAACACAAAAAAAAAATAGAAAAAAAATCTGAATTAGCAAAAAAAAACTGAATTAGCAAAAAAAAAAACCAAAAAAAAATTAGAAAAAAAAATCTGAATTAGCAAAAAAAAAAAAAATTTGGAAAAAAAATTAGAAAAAAAATAGAAAAAAAATAGAAAAAAAATCTGAATTAGCAAAAAAAAATAGATAAAAAATCTGAATTAGCAAAAAAAAAAAAAAAAAAAATTGGAAAAAAAAAATTAGAAAAAAAAAAATTTGAATTAGCAAAAAAAAAAATCTGAATTAGCAAAAAAAAAAAAAAAAAAAAAATTAGAAAAAAAAATAGAAAAAAAAGTCTGAATTAGCAAAAAAAAAAAAATCTGAATTAGCAAAAAAAAAAAAAAATTAGAAAAAAAATCTGAATTAGCACAAAAAAAAAATTAGAAAAAAAAATTTAGCAGAAAAAAAAATCTGAATTAGCAAAAAAAAAAAAAATCTGAATTAGCAAAAAAAAAAAAAAAAACAAAAAACAAAAAAAAATTAGAAAAAAAAATAGAAAAAAATCTGAATTAGCAAAAAAAAATAGAAAAAAAAGTCTGAATTAGCAAAAAAAAAAAATTAGCAAAAGACAAAAAATCTGAATTAGCAAATAAAATTGGAAAAAAATTAGAAAAAAAAATCTGAATTAGCAAAAAACAAAAAAAAATTAGAAAAAAAAATCTGAATTAGCAAAAAAAAACTGAATTAGCAAAAAAAAAAACCAAAAAAAATTAGAAAAAAAAAATCTGAATTAGCAAAAAAAAAAAAAAATTAGCAAAAGACAAAAAATCTGAATTAGCAAAAAAAATTGGAAAAAAATTAGAAAAAAAAATCTGTATTAGCAAAAAACAAAAAAAAATTAGAAGAAAAAAATCTGAATTAGCAAAAAAAAACTGAATTAGCAAAAAAAAAAACCGAAAAAAAAATTAGAAAAAAAATCTGAATTAGCAAAAAAAAAAAAATTTGGAAAAAAAAATTAGAAAAAAAAAATAGAAAAAAAATAGAAAAAAAAATCTGAATTAGCAAAAAAAAAAATAGAAAAAAAAATCTGAATTAGCAAAAAAAAAAAAAAAATTGGAAAAAAAAATTAGAAAAAAAAATTTCAATTAGCAGAAAAAAAAAAAAAATCTGAATTAGCAAAAAAAAAAAAAAACAAAAAACAAAAAAAAATAGAAAAATCTGAATTAGCAAAAAAAATTAGAAAAAAAAATCTGAATTAGCAAAAAAAAAAAAATTAGCAAAAGACAAAAAATCTGAATTAGCAAAAAAAATTGGAAAAAAAATTAGAAAAAAAAATCTGAATTAGCAAAAAACAAAAAAAAATTAGAAAAAAATATCTGAATTAGCAAAAAAAAACTGAATTAGCAAAAAAAAAAACCAAAAAAAGAAAAGAAAAAAAAATCTGAATTAGCAAAAAAAAATAAAAAAAAAATTGGAAAAAAAGAAATTAGCAAAAAAAATCTGAATTAGCAAAAAAAAAAATTAGCAAAAAAAAACAAAAAAAAAATTAGAAAAAAAATCTAAATTAGCAAAACAAATTAGAAAAAAAAATTAGCAAAAAAAATTGGAAAAAAAAAATTAGAAAAAAAAATCTGAATTAGCAAAAAAAAAAATCTGAATTAGCAAAAAACAAAAAAAAATTAGAAAAAAAATCTGAATTAGCAAAAAAAAAAAATCTGAATTAACAAAAAAAAAATTAGAAAAAAAATCTGAATTAGCAAAAAAAAAAAATTAGAAAAAAAAAATTTAGCAGATAAAAAAATCTGAATTAGCAAAAAAAAAAAAATCTGAATTAGCAAAAAAAAAAAAACTGAATTAGCAAAAAAAAAATTGGAAAAAAAATTAGAAAAAAAATAGAAAAATAAATCTGAATTAGCAAAAAAAAAAAAAAAAAAAAAAATAGAAAAAAAAATTTGAATTAGCAAAAAAAAAATCTGAATTAGCAAAAAAACAAAAAAAAAATTAGAAAAAAAATAGACAAAAAAATCTGAATTAGCAAAAAAAAAAAAAATAGAAAAAAAAATCTGAATTAGCAAAAAAAAAAAAAAATTGGAAAAAAAAAATTAGAAAAAAAAAATTTGAATTAGCAAAAAAAAAAAAAAAAAAAAAAAATCTGAATTAGCAAAAAAAAAAAAAAAAAAAATTAGAAAAAAAAATAGAAAAAAAAATCTGAATTAGCAAAAAATTGGAAAAAAAGAAATTAGCAAAAAAAAAAAATCTGAATTAGCAAAAAAAAAAAAATTGCAAAAAAAAACAAAAAAAATTAGAAAAAAAAATCTGAATTAGCAAAAAAAAAAAATTAGAAAAAAAAAATTAGCAAAAAAAATTGGAAAAAAAAAATTAGAAAAAAAAGTCTGAATTAGCAAAAAAAAAATCTGAATTAGCAAAAAACAAAAAAAAAAATTAGAAAAAAAATCTGAATTAGCAAAAAAAAAAAAAAATCTGAATTAGCAAAAAAAAAAAAAATTAGAAAAAAAATCTGAATTAGCAAAAAAAAAAAAATTAGAAAAAAAAATTTAGCAGAAAAAAAAATCTGAATTTGCAAAAAAAAAAAAAATCTGAATTAGCAAAAAAAAAAAAAAAACAAAAAACAAAAAAAAATTAGAAAAAAAAATAGAAAAAAATCTGAATTAGCAAAAAAAATTAGAAAAAAAAATCTGAATTAGCAAAAAAAAAAAAAATTAGAAAAAAAAATAGAAAAAAATCTGAATTAGCAAAAAAAATTAGAAAAAAAAATCTGAATTAGCAAAAAACAAAAAAAAATTAGAAAAAAAAATCTGAATTAGCAAAAAAAAACTGAATTAGCAAAAAAAAAAAACCAAAAAAATATTAGAAAAAAAATCTGAATTAGCAAAAAAAAAAAAATTTGGAAGAAAAATTAGAAAAAAAATAGAAAAAAAAATCTGAATTAGCAAAAAAAAATAGAAAAAAAAATCTGAATTAGCAAAAAAAAAAAAAAAAAAAATTGGAAAAAAAAATTAGAAAAAAAAAATTTGAATTAGCAAAAAAAAAAATCTGAATTAGCAAAAAAAAAAAAAAAAAAAAAATTAGAAAAAAAAATAGAGAAAAAAATCTGAATTAGCAAAAAAAAATCTGAATTAGCAAAAAAAAAAAATTAGAAAAAAAATCTGAATTAGCACAAAAAAAAAATTAGCAAAAAAATTTAGCAGAAAAAAAAATCTGAATTAGCAAAAAAAAAAAAAATCTGAATTAGCAAAAAAAAAAAAAAACAAAAAACAAAAAAAAATTAGAAAAAAAAATAGAAAAAAAGCTGAATTAGCAAAAAAAAATAGAAAAAAAAGTCTGAATTAGCAAAAAAAAAAAAATTAGCAAAAGACAAAAAATCTGAATTAGCAAAAAAAATTGGAAAAAAATTAGAAAAAAAAATCTGAATTAGCAAAAAACAAAAAAAAAATTAGAAAAAAAAATCTGAATTAGCAAAAAAAAACTGAATTAGCAAAAAAAAAAAACCAAAAAAAATTAGAAAAAAAAATCTGAATTAGCAAAAAAAAAAAAAATTAGCAAAAGACAAAAAATCTGAATTAGCAAAAAAAATTGGAAAAAAAATTAGAAAAAAAAATCTGTATTAGCAAAAAACAAAAAAAAATTAGAAAAAAAAATCTGAATTAGCAAAAAAAAACTGAATTAGCAAAAAAAAAAACCAAAAAAAAATTAGAAAAAAAATCTGAATTAGCAAAAAAAAAAAAATTTGGAAAAAAAAATTAGAAAAAAAAAATAGAAAAAAAATAGAAAAATCTGAATTAGCAAAAAAAATTAGAAAAAAAAATCTGAATTAGCAAAAAAAAAAAAATTAGCAAAAGACAAAAAATCTGAATTAGCAAAAAAAATTGGAAAAAAAATTAGAAAAAAAAATCTGAATTAGCAAAAAAAAACTGAATTAGCAAAAAAAAACCAAAAAAAGAAAAGAAAAAAAAATCTGAATTAGCAAAAAAAAATAAAAAAAAAATTGGAAAAAAAAGAAATTAGCAAAAAACAAAAAAAAATTAGAAAAAAAATCTGAATTAGCAAAAAAAAAAATCTGAATTAGCAAAAAAAAAAAAATTAGAAAAAAAATCTGAATTAGCAAAAAAAAAGAAATTAGAAAAAAAAATTTAGCAGAAAAAAAAATCTGAATTAGCAAAAAAAAAAAATCTGAATTAGCAAAAAAAAAAAACTGAATTAGCAAAAAAAAAAATTGGAAAAAAAATTAGAAAAAAAATAGAAAAATAAATCTGAATTAGCAAAAAAAAAAAAAAAAAAAATTGGAAAAAAAAGAAATTAGCAAAAAAAAATCTGAATTAGCAAAAAAAAAAATTTGCAAAACAAAACAAAAAAAATTAGAAAAAAAAATCTGAATTAGCAAAAAAAAAAAAATTAGAAAAAAAAAATTAGCAAAAAAAATTGGAAAAAAAAAATTAGAAAAAAAAGGCTGAATTAGCAAAAAAAAAATCTGAATTAGCAAAAAACAAAAAAAAAATTAGAAAAAAAATCTGAATTAGCAAAAAAAAAAAAATCTGAATTAGCAAAAAAAAAAAAAATTAGAAAAAAAAATCTGAATTAGCAAAAAAAAATAAATTAGAAAAAAAAATTTAGCAGAAAAAAAAATCTGAATTTGCAAAAAAAAAAAATCTGAATTAGCAAAAAAAAAAAAACAAAAAAAAATTAGAAAAAAAAATAGAAAAAAATCTGAATTAGCAAAAACAATTAGAAAAAAAAGTCTGAATTAGCAAAAAAAAAAAAATTAGAAAAAAAAATAGAAAAAAATCTGAATTAGCAAAAAAAATTAGAAAAAAAAATCTGAATTAGCAAAAAAAAAAAAAAATTAGCAAAAGACAAAAGATCTGAATTAGCAAAAAAAATTGGAAAAAAAAATTAGAAAAAAAAATCTGAATTAGCAAAAAACAAAAAAAAATTAGAAAAAAAAATCTGAATTAGCAAAAAAAAACTGAATTAGGAAAAAAAAAACCAAAAAAATATTAGAAAAAAAATCTGAATTAGAAAAAAAAAAATTAGAAAAAAAAATTAGCAAAAAAAAATAGAAAAAAAAAATTAGAAAAAAAGTCTGATTTAGCAAAAAAAAAATCTGAATTAGCAAAAAACAAAAAAAAATTAGAAAAAAATCTGAATTAGCAAAAAAAAAATCTGAATTAGCAAAAAAAAAAACAATTAGAAAAAAAATCTAAATTAGCAAAAAAAAAAAAAAAATTAGAAAAAAAAAATTTAGCAGAAAAAAAAAATCTGAATTAGCAAAAAAAAAATCTGAATTAGCAAAAAAAAAACTGAATTAGCAAAAAAAAAAATATTTATTAGCAAAAAAAAAAAAAAATATGAATTAGAAAAAAAAAATCTGAATTAGCAAAAAGAACAAAAAAAAAATTAGAAAAATAATAAACAAAAAAATCTGAATTAGCAAAAAAAAAAAAATTAGAAAAAAAATCTGAATTAGCAAAAAAAAAATTTGAATTAGCAAAAAAAAAAAAAAATGTAGAAAAAAAATTTGAATTAGCAAAAAAAAAAGAAAATTAGAAAAAAAATAGAAAAAAAATCTGAATTAGCAAAAAAAAAAAAAATTTGAATTAGCAAAAAAAAAATCTGAATTAGCAAAAAAACAAAAAAAAAATTAAAAAAAAATAGACAAAAAAATCTGAATTAGCAAAAAAAAAAAAATAGAAAAAAAATCTGAATTAGCAAAAAAAAAAAAAAAAAAAAATTAGAAAAAAAAAAAAAAATCTGAATTAGCAAAAAAAAATAAAAATCTGAATTAGCAAAAAAAAAAAATAAAAATTAGAAAATAGAAAAGAAAAAAAATCTGAATTAGCAAAAAAAAAATAAAAAAAAAATTGGAAAAAAAAGAAATTAGCAAAAAAAAAAACTTGAATTAACAAAAAAAAATATTAGCAAAAAAAAAACAAAAAAAAATTAAAAAAAAAAAAAAATTAGAAAAAAAAATTAGAAAAAAAAATTAGCAAAAAAAATTGGAAAAAAAATTAGAAAAAAAAAATCTGAATTAGCAAAAAACAAAAAAAAATTAGAAAAAAAATCTGAATTAGCAAAAAAAAAAAATCTGAATTAGCAAAAAAAAAAAAATTAGAAAAAAAATCTGAATTAGCAAAAAAAAAAAATTTAGCAGATAAAAAAATCTGAATTAGCAAAAAAAAAAATCTGAATTAGCAAAAAAAAAAAAAAACTGAATTAGCAAAAAAAAAAAAATTGGAAAATAAAATTAGAAAAAAAAATAGAAAAAAAATCTGAATTAGCACAAAAAAAAAAATAGAAAAAAAAAATTTGAATTAGCAAAAAAAAAAAAAAAATCTGAATTAGCAAAAAAACGAAAAAAAAAAATAGAAAAAAAATAGACAAAAAAATCTGAATTAGCAAAAAAAAAAAAATAGAAAAAAAAATCTGAATTAGCAAAAAAAAAAAAAAAAAAATTGGAAAAAAAAAATTAGAAAAAAAAATTTGAATTAGCAAAAAAAAAACTGAATTAGCAAAAAAAAAAAAGCAAAAAAAAATCTGAATTAGCAAAAAAAAAATTAGAAAAAAAATAGAAAAAAAAATCTGAATTAGCAAAAAAAAAAAAAAAATTAGCAAAAAAAAAACAAAAAAAATTAGAAAAAAAAATTAGCAAAAAAAATCTGAATTAGCAAAAAAAAAAAAAAATTGGAAAAAAAAATTAGAAAAAAAAATCTGAATTAGCAAAAAAAAAATCCGAATTAGCGAAAAACAAAAAAAAATTAGAAAAAAAAATCTGAATTAGCAAAAAACAAAAAAAAATTAGAAAAAAAAATCTGAATTAGCAAAAAAAAACTGAATTAGCAAAAAAAAAAAAACAAAAAAAAAAAAGAAAAAAAAATCTGAATTAGCAAAAAAAAATAAAAAAAAAATTGGAAAAAAAAAGAAATTAGCAAAAAAAAATTTGAATTAGCAAAAAAAAAAAATTAGCAAAATAAAAACAAAAAAAAAATTAGAAAAAAAATCTGAATTAGCAAAAAAAAAAAAATTAGAAAAAAAAAATTAGCAAAAAAAATTGGAAAAAAAAATTAGAAAAAAAAAATCTGAATTAGCAAAAAACAAAAAAAAATCTGAATTAGCAAAAAAAAAAAAAATCTGAATTAGCAAAAAAAAAAAAAAAACAAAAAACAAAAAAAAATTAGAAAAAAAAATAGAAAAAAATCTGAATTAGCAAAAAAAAATAGAAAAAAAAAGTCTGAATTAGCAAAAAAAAAAAATTAGCAAAAGACAAAAAATCTGAATTAGCAAATAAAATTGGAAAAAAATTAGAAAAAAAAATCTGAATTAGCAAAAAACAAAAAAAAATTAGAAAAAAAAATCTGAATTAGCAAAAAACAAAAAAAAATTAGAAAAAAAAATCTGAATTAGCAAAAAACAAAAAAAAATTAGAAAAAAAAATCTGAATTAGCAAAAAAAAACTGAATTAGCAAAAAAAAAAAAACAAAAAAAAAAAAAGAAAAAAAAATCTGAATTAGCAAAAAAAAATAAAAAAAAAATTGGAAAAAAAAAGAAATTAGCAAAAAAAAATTTGAATTAGCAAAAAAAAAAAAATTAGCAAAATAAAAACAAAAAAAAAATTAGAAAAAAAATCTGAATTAGCAAAAAAAAAAAAATTAGAAAAAAAAAATTAGCAAAAAAAATTGGAAAAAAAAATTAGAAAAAAAAAATTTGAATTAGCAAAAAAAAAAAAAAAAAAAAAAAATCTGAATTAGCAAAAAAAATTAGAAAAAAAATAGAAAAAAAAATCTGAATTAGCAAAAAATTGGAAAAAAAAGAAATTAGCAAAAAAAAAATCTGAATTAGCAAAAAAAACAAAAAAAATTAGAAAAAAAAATCTGAATTAGCAAAAAAAAAATTAGAAAAAAAAAATTAGCAAAAAAAATTGGAAAAAAAAATTAGAAAAAAAAGTCTGAATTAGCAAAAAAAAAATCTGAATTAGCAAAAAACAAAAAAAAAATTAGAAAAAAAATCTGAATTAGCAAAAAAAAAAAAAATCTGAATTAGCAAAAAAAAAAAAAATCTGAATTAGCAAAAAAAAAAAAATTAGAAAAAAAATCTGAATTAGCAAAAAAAAAATTAGAAAAAAAAATTTAGCAGAAAAAAAAATCTGAATTTGCAAAAAAAAAAATCTGAATTAGCAAAAAAAAAAAAAAAAAAAAAACAAAAAAAAATTAGAAAAAAAAATAGAAAAAAATCTGAATTAGCAAAAAAAATTAGAAAAAAAATCTGAATTAGCAAAAAAAAAAAAAATTAGAAAAAAAAATAGAAAAAAATCTGAATTAGAAAAAAAATTAGAAAAAAAAATCTGAATTAGCAAAAAAAAAAAAAATTAGAAAAAGACAAAAAATCTGAATTAGCAAAAAATATTGGAAAAAAAAATTAGAAAAAAAAATCTGAATTAGCAAAAAACAAAAAAAAATTAGAAAAAAAAATCTGAATTAGCAAAAAAAAACTGAATTAGCAAAAAAAAAACCAAAAAAAAATTAGAAAAAAAAATCTGAATTAGCAAAAAAAAAAATTTGGAAAAAAAAAATTAGAAAAAAAAAAATAGAAAAAAAATAGAAAAAAAAATCTGAATTAGCAAAAAAAAAAACAAAAAAAAAAATCTGAATTAGCAAAAAAAAAAAAAAAATTTGGAAAAAAAATTAGAAAAAAAAAATTTGAATTAGCAAAAAAAAAAAAAAAAAAAAATCTGAATTAGCAAAAAAAAAAAAAAAAAAAAAAATTAGAAAAAAAAATAGAAAAAAAAATCTGAATTAGCAAAAAATTGGAAAAAAAAGAAATTGCAAAAAAAAAAAATGTGAACTAGCAAAAAAAAAATCTGAATTAGCAAAAAAAAAAAAACAATTAGAAAAAAAATCTGAATTAGCAAAAAAAGAAAAAATTAGAAAAAAAAAATTTAGCAGAAAAAAAAAATCTGAATTAGCAAAAAAAAAAATCTGAATTAGCAAAAAAAAAAAAATGAATTAGCAAAAAAAAAAATTGGAAAAAAATTAGAAAAAAAATAGAAAAAAAATCTGAATTAGCAAAAAAAAAAAAAAAAAAAAAAAAAATTAAATTAGCAAAAAAAAAAAAAATCTGAATTAGCAAAAAAACAAAAAAAAAAATTAGAAAAAAAATAGACAAAAAAATCTGAATTAGCAAAAAAAAAAAATAGAAAAAAAAATCTGAATTAGCAAAAAAAAAAAAAAAATTAGAAAAAAAATTAGAAAAAAAAAATTTGGATTAGCAAAAAAAAAAAAAAAAAAAAATCTGAATTAGCAAAAAAAAAAAATTAGAAAAAAAATAGAAAAAAAATCTGAATTAGCAAAAAATTGGAAAAAAAAGAAATTAGCAAAAAAAAAATCTGAATTAGCAAAAAAAAAAAAATTTGCAAAAAAAAAACAAAAAAATTAGAAAAAAATCTGAATTAGCAAAAAAAAATTAGAAAAAAAAAATTAGCAAAAAAAATTGGAAAAAAAAAATTAGAAAAAAAAATCTGAATTAGCAAAAAAAAAATCTGAATTAGCAAAAAAAAAAAAATTGGAAAAAAAAATTAAAAAAAAAAT
Organism: Dioctria linearis; assembly: GCA_963930735.1. Classification (NCBI taxonomy): domain Eukaryota; kingdom Metazoa; phylum Arthropoda; class Insecta; order Diptera; family Asilidae; genus Dioctria; species Dioctria linearis. Next base: position 75,716 of record CAWVNZ010003072.1, read on the forward strand.
AGAAAAAAAAATCTGAATTAGCAAAAAAAAAAAATTTGATTTAGCAAAAAAAAAAAAAAAAAAAATTAGAAAAAAAATTTGAATTAGCAAAAAAAAAAAAAATCTGAATTAGCAAAAAAACAAAAAAAAAATTAAAAAAAAATAGACGAAAAAATCTGAATTAGCAAAAAAAAAATCTGAATTAGCAAAAAAAAAAAAAAAAAAAAAAAAATTAGAAAAAAAAAAAAATCTGAATTAGCAAAAAAAAAATCTGAATTAGCAAAAAAAAAATAAAAATTAGAAAAAAGAAAAGAAAAAAAAATCTGAATTAGCAAAAAAAAAATAAAAAAAAAATTTGAAAAAAAAGAAATTAGCAAAAAAAAAATCTTAATTAACAAAAAAAAAAATTTGCAAAAAAAAACAAAAAAAATTAGAAAAAAAAATCTGAATTAGCAAAAAAAAAAAATTAGAAAAAAAATTAGCAAAAAAAATTGGAAAAAAAAAATTAGAAAAAAAGTCTGAATTAGCAAAAAAAAATATCTGAATTAGCAAAAAACAAAAAAAAATTAGAAAAAAAATCTGAATTAGCAAAAAAAAAAAAAAATCTGAATTAGCAAAAAAAAAAAAAATTAGAAAAAAAATCTGAATTAGCAAAAAAAAAAATTAGGAAAAAAAATTTAGCAGAAAAAAAATCTGAATTAGCAAAAAAAAAAAAATCTGAATTAGCAAAAAAAAAAAAAAAACAAAAAAAAATTAGAAAAAAAATAGAAAAAAAATCTGAATTAGCAAAAAAAATTAGAAAAAAAAATCTGAATTAGCAAAAAAAAAAATTAGCAAGAGACAAAAAATCTGAATTAGCAAAAAAAATTGGAAAAAAAATTAGAAAAAAAAATCTGAATTAGCAAAAAACACAAAAAAAAAATAGAAAAAAAATCTGAATTAGCAAAAAAAAACTGAATTAGCAGAAAAAAAAACCAAAAAAAAATTAGAAAAAAAAATCTGAATTAGCAAAAAAAAAAAAAATTTGGAAAAAAAATTAGAAAAAAAATAGAAAAAAAATAGAAAAAAAATCTGAATTAGCAAAAAAAAATAGATAAAAAATCTGAATTAGCAAAAAAAAAAAAAAAAAAAAATTGGAAAAAAAAAATTAGAAAAAAAAAATTTGAATTAGCAAAAAAAAAAATCTGAATTAGCAAAAAAAAAAAAAAAAAAAAAATTAGAAAAAAAAATAGAAAAAAAAGTCTGAATTAGCAAAAAAAAAAAAATCTGAATTAGCAAAAAAAAAAAAAAATTAGAAAAAAAATCTGAATTAGCACAAAAAAAAAATTAGAAAAAAAAATTTAGCAGAAAAAAAAATCTGAATTAGCAAAAAAAAAAAAAATCTGAATTAGCAAAAAAAAAAAAAAAAACAAAAAACAAAAAAAAATTAGAAAAAAAAATAGAAAAAAATCTGAATTAGCAAAAAAAAATAGAAAAAAAAGTCTGAATTAGCAAAAAAAAAAAATTAGCAAAAGACAAAAAATCTGAATTAGCAAATAAAATTGGAAAAAAATTAGAAAAAAAAATCTGAATTAGCAAAAAACAAAAAAAAATTAGAAAAAAAAATCTGAATTAGCAAAAAAAAACTGAATTAGCAAAAAAAAAAACCAAAAAAAATTAGAAAAAAAAAATCTGAATTAGCAAAAAAAAAAAAAATTAGCAAAAGACAAAAAATCTGAATTAGCAAAAAAAATTGGAAAAAAATTAGAAAAAAAAATCTGTATTAGCAAAAAACAAAAAAAAATTAGAAGAAAAAAATCTGAATTAGCAAAAAAAAACTGAATTAGCAAAAAAAAAAACCGAAAAAAAAATTAGAAAAAAAATCTGAATTAGCAAAAAAAAAAAAATTTGGAAAAAAAAATTAGAAAAAAAAAATAGAAAAAAAATAGAAAAAAAAATCTGAATTAGCAAAAAAAAAAATAGAAAAAAAAATCTGAATTAGCAAAAAAAAAAAAAAAAATTGGAAAAAAAAATTAGAAAAAAAAATTTCAATTAGCAGAAAAAAAAAAAAATCTGAATTAGCAAAAAAAAAAAAAAACAAAAAACAAAAAAAAATAGAAAAATCTGAATTAGCAAAAAAAATTAGAAAAAAAAATCTGAATTAGCAAAAAAAAAAAAATTAGCAAAAGACAAAAAATCTGAATTAGCAAAAAAAATTGGAAAAAAAATTAGAAAAAAAAATCTGAATTAGCAAAAAACAAAAAAAAATTAGAAAAAAATATCTGAATTAGCAAAAAAAAACTGAATTAGCAAAAAAAAAAACCAAAAAAAGAAAAGAAAAAAAAATCTGAATTAGCAAAAAAAAATAAAAAAAAAATTGGAAAAAAAGAAATTAGCAAAAAAAATCTGAATTAGCAAAAAAAAAAATTAGCAAAAAAAAACAAAAAAAAAATTAGAAAAAAAATCTAAATTAGCAAAAAAAATTAGAAAAAAAAATTAGCAAAAAAAATTGGAAAAAAAAAATTAGAAAAAAAAATCTGAATTAGCAAAAAAAAAAATCTGAATTAGCAAAAAACAAAAAAAAATTAGAAAAAAAATCTGAATTAGCAAAAAAAAAAAATCTGAATTAACAAAAAAAAAATTAGAAAAAAAATCTGAATTAGCAAAAAAAAAAAATTAGAAAAAAAAAATTTAGCAGATAAAAAAATCTGAATTAGCAAAAAAAAAAAATCTGAATTAGCAAAAAAAAAAAAACTGAATTAGCAAAAAAAAAATTGGAAAAAAAATTAGAAAAAAAATAGAAAAATAAATCTGAATTAGCAAAAAAAAAAAAAAAAAAAAAAATAGAAAAAAAAATTTGAATTAGCAAAAAAAAAATCTGAATTAGCAAAAAAACAAAAAAAAAATTAGAAAAAAAATAGACAAAAAAATCTGAATTAGCAAAAAAAAAAAAAATAGAAAAAAAAATCTGAATTAGCAAAAAAAAAAAAAAATTGGAAAAAAAAATTAGAAAAAAAAAATTTGAATTAGCAAAAAAAAAAAAAAAAAAAAAAATCTGAATTAGCAAAAAAAAAAAAAAAAAAAATTAGAAAAAAAAATAGAAAAAAAAATCTGAATTAGCAAAAAATTGGAAAAAAAGAAATTAGCAAAAAAAAAAATCTGAATTAGCAAAAAAAAAAAAATTGCAAAAAAAAACAAAAAAAATTAGAAAAAAAAATCTGAATTAGCAAAAAAAAAAATTAGAAAAAAAAAATTAGCAAAAAAAATTGGAAAAAAAAAATTAGAAAAAAAAGTCTGAATTAGCAAAAAAAAAAATCTGAATTAGCAAAAAACAAAAAAAAAAATTAGAAAAAAAATCTGAATTAGCAAAAAAAAAAAAAAATCTGAATTAGCAAAAAAAAAAAAAATTAGAAAAAAAATCTGAATTAGCAAAAAAAAATAAATTAGAAAAAAAAATTTAGCAGAAAAAAAAATCTGAATTTGCAAAAAAAAAAAAAATCTGAATTAGCAAAAAAAAAAAAAACAAAAAACAAAAAAAAATTAGAAAAAAAAATAGAAAAAAATCTGAATTAGCAAAAAAAATTAGAAAAAAAAATCTGAATTAGCAAAAAAAAAAAAAATTAGAAAAAAAAATAGAAAAAAATCTGAATTAGCAAAAAAAATTAGAAAAAAAAATCTGAATTAGCAAAAAACAAAAAAAAATTAGAAAAAAAAATCTGAATTAGCAAAAAAAAACTGAATTAGCAAAAAAAAAAAACCAAAAAAATATTAGAAAAAAAATCTGAATTAGCAAAAAAAAAAAAATTTGGAAGAAAAATTAGAAAAAAAATAGAAAAAAAAATCTGAATTAGCAAAAAAAAATAGAAAAAAAAATCTGAATTAGCAAAAAAAAAAAAAAAAAAAATTGGAAAAAAAAATTAGAAAAAAAAAATTTGAATTAGCAAAAAAAAAAATCTGAATTAGCAAAAAAAAAAAAAAAAAAAAATTAGAAAAAAAAATAGAGAAAAAAATCTGAATTAGCAAAAAAAAATCTGAATTAGCAAAAAAAAAAAATTAGAAAAAAAATCTGAATTAGCACAAAAAAAAAATTAGCAAAAAAATTTAGCAGAAAAAAAAATCTGAATTAGCAAAAAAAAAAAAATCTGAATTAGCAAAAAAAAAAAAAAACAAAAAACAAAAAAAAATTAGAAAAAAAAATAGAAAAAAAGCTGAATTAGCAAAAAAAAATAGAAAAAAAAGTCTGAATTAGCAAAAAAAAAAAAATTAGCAAAAGACAAAAAATCTGAATTAGCAAAAAAAATTGGAAAAAAATTAGAAAAAAAAATCTGAATTAGCAAAAAACAAAAAAAAATTAGAAAAAAAAATCTGAATTAGCAAAAAAAAACTGAATTAGCAAAAAAAAAAACCAAAAAAAATTAGAAAAAAAAATCTGAATTAGCAAAAAAAAAAAAAAATTAGCAAAAGACAAAAAATCTGAATTAGCAAAAAAAATTGGAAAAAAAATTAGAAAAAAAAATCTGTATTAGCAAAAAACAAAAAAAAATTAGAAAAAAAAATCTGAATTAGCAAAAAAAAACTGAATTAGCAAAAAAAAAAACCAAAAAAAAATTAGAAAAAAAATCTGAATTAGCAAAAAAAAAAAAATTTGGAAAAAAAAATTAGAAAAAAAAAATAGAAAAAAAATAGAAAAATCTGAATTAGCAAAAAAAATTAGAAAAAAAAATCTGAATTAGCAAAAAAAAAAAAATTAGCAAAAGACAAAAAATCTGAATTAGCAAAAAAAATTGGAAAAAAAATTAGAAAAAAAAATCTGAATTAGCAAAAAAAAACTGAATTAGCAAAAAAAAACCAAAAAAAGAAAAGAAAAAAAAATCTGAATTAGCAAAAAAAAATAAAAAAAAAATTGGAAAAAAAAGAAATTAGCAAAAAACAAAAAAAAATTAGAAAAAAAATCTGAATTAGCAAAAAAAAAAATCTGAATTAGCAAAAAAAAAAAAATTAGAAAAAAAATCTGAATTAGCAAAAAAAAAAAAATTAGAAAAAAAAATTTAGCAGAAAAAAAAATCTGAATTAGCAAAAAAAAAAATCTGAATTAGCAAAAAAAAAAAACTGAATTAGCAAAAAAAAAAATTGGAAAAAAAATTAGAAAAAAAATAGAAAAATAAATCTGAATTAGCAAAAAAAAAAAAAAAAAAATTGGAAAAAAAAGAAATTAGCAAAAAAAAATCTGAATTAGCAAAAAAAAAAATTTGCAAAACAAAACAAAAAAAATTAGAAAAAAAAATCTGAATTAGCAAAAAAAAAAAAATTAGAAAAAAAAAATTAGCAAAAAAAATTAGAAAAAAAAGGCTGAATTAGCAAAAAAAAAATCTGAATTAGCAAAAAACAAAAAAAAAATTAGAAAAAAAATCTGAATTAGCAAAAAAAAAAAAATCTGAATTAGCAAAAAAAAAAAAAATTAGAAAAAAAAATCTGAATTAGCAAAAAAAAATAAATTACAAAAAAAAATTTAGCAGAAAAAAAAATCTGAATTTGCAAAAAAAAAAAAATCTGAATTAGCAAAAAAAAAAAAACAAAAAAAAATTAGAAAAAAAAATAGAAAAAAATCTGAATTAGCAAAAACAATTAGAAAAAAAAGTCTGAATTAGCAAAAAAAAAAAAATTAGAAAAAAAAATAGAAAAAAATCTGAATTAGCAAAAAAAATTAGAAAAAAAAATCTGAATTAGCAAAAAAAAAAAAAATTAGCAAAAGACAAAAGATCTGAATTAGCAAAAAAAATTGGAAAAAAAAATTAGAAAAAAAAATCTGAATTAGCAAAAAACAAAAAAAAATTAGAAAAAAAATCTGAATTAGCAAAAAAAAACTGAATTAGGAAAAAAAAAAACCAAAAAAATATTAGAAAAAAAATCTGAATTAGAAAAAAAAAAAATTAGAAAAAAAAAATTAGCAAAAAAAAATAGAAAAAAAAAATTAGAAAAAAAGTCTGATTTAGCAAAAAAAAAATCTGAATTAGCAAAAAACAAAAAAAAATTAGAAAAAAATCTGAATTAGCAAAAAAAAAATCTGAATTAGCAAAAAAAAAAACAATTAGAAAAAAAATCTGAATTAGCAAAAAAAAAAAAAAATTAGAAAAAAAAAATTTAGCAGAAAAAAAAAATCTGAATTAGCAAAAAAAAAATCTGAATTAGCAAAAAAAAAACTGAATTAGCAAAAAAAAAAATATTTATTAGCAAAAAAAAAAAAAAATATGAATTAGAAAAAAAAAATCTGAATTAGCAAAAAGAACAAAAAAAAAATTAGAAAAATAATAAACAAAAAAATCTGAATTAGCAAAAAAAAAAAAATTAGAAAAAAAATCTGAATTAGCAAAAAAAAAATTTGAATTAGCAAAAAAAAAAAAAAATGTAGAAAAAAAAATTTGAATTAGCAAAAAAAAAAGAAAATTAGAAAAAAAATAGAAAAAAAATCTGAATTAGCAAAAAAAAAAAAAATTTGAATTAGCAAAAAAAAAATCTGAATTAGCAAAAAAACAAAAAAAAAATTAAAAAAAAATAGACAAAAAAATCTGAATTAGCAAAAAAAAAAAAAAATAGAAAAAAAATCTGAATTAGCAAAAAAAAAAAAAAAAAAAAATTAGAAAAAAAAAAAAAAAATCTGAATTAGCAAAAAAAAATAAAAATCTGAATTAGCAAAAAAAAAAAAATAAAAATTAGAAAATAGAAAAGAAAAAAAATCTGAATTAGCAAAAAAAAAATAAAAAAAAAATTGGAAAAAAAAGAAATTAGCAAAAAAAAAAACTTGAATTAGCAAAAAAAAATATTAGCAAAAAAAAAAACAAAAAAAAATTAGAAAAAAAAAAAATTAGAAAAAAAAATTAGAAAAAAAAATTAGCAAAAAAAATTGGAAAAAAAAATTAGAAAAAAAAAATCTGAATTAGCAAAAAACAAAAAAAAATCTGAATTAGCAAAAAAAAAAAATCTGAATTAGCAAAAAAAAAAAAAATTAGAAAAAAAATCTGAATTAGCAAAAAAAAAAAATTAGAAAAAAAAAATTTAGCAGATAAAAAAATCTGAATTAGCAAAAAAAAAAATCTGAATTAGCAAAAAAAAAAAAAACTGAATTAGCAAAAAAAAAAAAATTGGAAAATAAAATTAGAAAAAAAAATAGAAAAAAAATCTGAATTAGCACAAAAAAAAAAATAGAAAAAAAAAATTTGAATTAGCAAAAAAAAAAAAAAAATCTGAATTAGCAAAAAAACGAAAAAAAAAATTAGAAAAAAAATAGACAAAAAAATCTGAATTAGCAAAAAAAAAAAAAATAGAAAAAAAAATCTGAATTAGCAAAAAAAAAAATTGGAAAAAAAAAATTAGAAAAAAAAATTTGAATTAGCAAAAAAAAAACTGAATTAGCAAAAAAAAAAAGCAAAAAAAAATCTGAATTAGCAAAAAAAAAATTAGAAAAAAAATAGAAAAAAAAATCTGAATTAGCAAAAAAAAAAAAAAAATTAGCAAAAAAAAAACAAAAAAAATTAGAAAAAAAAATTAGCAAAAAAAATCTGAATTAGCAAAAAAAAAAAAAAATTGGAAAAAAAAATTAGAAAAAAAAATCTGAATTAGCAAAAAAAAAATCCGAATTAGCGAAAAACAAAAAAAAATTAGAAAAAAAAATCTGAATTATCAAAAAAAAAATAAAATTAGAAAAAAAAATCTGAATTAGCAAAAAAAATCTGAATTAGCAAAAAAAAAATAGAAAAAAAAATCTGAATTAGCAAAAAAAAAAAAACAAAAAACAATCTGAATTAGCAAAAAAAACAAAATGGAAAAAAAAATTAGAAAAAAAATCTGAATTAGCAAAAAAAAAAAAATGGAAAAAAAAATTAGAAAAAAATCTGAATTAGCAAAAAAAAAAATCTAAATTAACAAAAAAAAAAAAAAAATTTGAAAAAAAAATAGAAAAAAAAAATCTGAATTAGCAAAAAATTGGAAAAAGAAATTATAAAACAAAATTGAATTAGCAAAAAAAGAAAAAAAAAATTAGAAAAAAAAATCTGAATTAGCAAAAAAAAAAATTGGAAAAAAAAATTAGAAAAAAAAATTTGAATTAGCAAAAAAAATTTTGAATTAGCAAAAAAAAAAATCTGAATTTGCAAAAAAAAAAAAAAATCTGAATTAGCAAAAAAAAAAAAAAATAATTAGGAGAAAAAAAATGAATTAGAAAAAAAAAATCTGAATTAGCAAAAAAAAAATCTGAATTAACATAAAAATATTAGCAAAAAAAAAAAAATCTGATTTAGCAAAAAAAAAAAAAACAAAACAAAAAAAAAATTAGCAAAAAAAAAAAAAATATTAATTAGGAAAAAAAAATCTGCATTAGTAAAAAAAAAAAAAAATGGAAACAAAAAATTAGAAATAAAAATTAAAAATTAGAAAAAAAAGAAAAAAAAATTAGAAAAAAAATCTGAATTAGCAAAAAAAAAAAAAATTTGAATTAGCAAAAAAAAAAAAAAAATTAGAAAAAAAAATAGAAAAAAAAATCTGAATTAGCAAAAAAAAAAAAAAAAAAAAAAAAAAATCTGAATTAGCAAAAATCAAAAAATTAGCAAAAAAAAATCTGAATTAGCAAAAAGAACAAAAAAAAAATTAGAAAAATAATAAACAAAAAAATCTGAATTAGCAAAAAAAAAAAAAATTAGAAAAAAAATCTGAATTAGCAAAAAAAAAATTTGAATTAGCAAAAAAAAAAAAAAAAAAAAATGTAGAAAAAAAAAATTTGAATTAGCAAAAAAAAAAAAAAATCTGAATTAGCAAAAAAAAAAAAAATAGAAAAAAAATAGAAAAAAAAATCTGAATTAGCAAAAAAAAAAAAAATTTGAATTAGCAAAAAAAAAAAAAAATCTGAATTAGCAAAAAAACAAAAAAAAAAAATTAAAAAAAAAATAGACAAAAAAATCTGAATTAGCAAAAAAAAAAAAATAGAAAAAAATCTGAATTAGCAAAAAAAAAATTAGAAAAAAAAAAAATCTGAATTAGCAAAAAAAAAAAAAAAAATCTGAATTGGCAAAAAAAAAAAAAAAATTAGAAAATAGAAAAGAAAAAAAAATCTGAATTAGCAAAAAAAAATAAAAAAGAATTGGAAAAAAAAGAAATTAGCAAAAAAAAAACTTGAATTAGCAAAAAAAAATATTAGCAAAAAAAAAAAAAAAAAAAATTAGAAAAAAAATCTGAATTAGCAAAAAAAAAAAATCTGAATTAGCAAAAAAAAAAAAAATTAGAAAAAAAATCTGAATTAGCAAAAAAAAAAAAAATTAGAAAAAGACAAAAAATCTGAATTAGCAAAAAATATTGGAAAAAAAAAATTAGAAAAAAAAATCTGAATTAGCAAAAAACAAAAAAAAATTAGAAAAAAAAATCTGAATTAGCAAAAAAAAACTGAATTAGCAAAAAAAAAACCAAAAAAAAATTAGAAAAAAAAATCTGAATTAGCAAAAAAAAAAAAATTTGGAAAAAAAAAATTAGAAAAAAAAAATAGAAAAAAAATAGAAAAAAAAATCTGAATTAGCAAAAAAAAAAACAAAAAAAAAAATCTGAATTAGCAAAAAAAAAAAAAAAATTTGGAAAAAAAATTAGAAAAAAAAAATTTGAATTAGCAAAAAAAAAAAAAAAAAAAAATCTGAATTAGCAAAAAAAAAAAAAAAAAAAAATTAGAAAAAAAAATAGAAAAAAAAATCTGAATTAGCAAAAAATTGGAAAAAAAAGAAATTGCCAAAAAAAAAAATGTGAACTAGCAAAAAAAAAATCTGAATTAGCAAAAAAAAAAAAACAATTAGAAAAAAAATCTGAATTAGCAAAAAAAAAAAAAATTAGAAAAAAAAAATTTAGCAGAAAAAAAAAATCTGAATTAGCAAAAAAAAAAATCTGAATTAGCAAAAAAAAAAAAAATGAATTAGCAAAAAAAAAATTGGAAAAAAATTAGAAAAAAAATAGAAAAAAAATCTGAATTAGCAAAAAAAAAAAAAAAAAAAAAAAAATTAAATTAGCAAAAAAAAAAAAAATCTGAATTAGCAAAAAAACAAAAAAAAAATTAGAAAAAAAATAGACAAAAAAATCTGAATTAGCAAAAAAAAAAAAATAGAAAAAAAAATCTGAATTAGCAAAAAAAAAAAAAAAATTAGAAAAAAAATTAGAAAAAAAAAATTTGGATTAGCAAAAAAAAAAAAAAAAAAAAATCTGAATTAGCAAAAAAAAAAATTAGAAAAAAAATAGAAAAAAAATCTGAATTAGCAAAAAATTGGAAAAAAAAGAAATTAGCAAAAAAAAAATCTCAATTAGCAAAAAAAAAAAAATTTGCAAAAAAAAAAACAAAAAAATTAGAAAAAAATCTGAATTAGCAAAAAAAAATTAGAAAAAAAAAATTAGCAAAAAAAATTGGAAAAAAAAAATTAGAAAAAAAAATCTGAATTAGCAAAAAAAAAATCTGAATTAGCAAAAAAAAAAAATTGGAAAAAAAAATTAAAAAAAAAATAGAAAAAAAAATCTGAATTAGCAAAAAAAAAAAATTTGATTTAGCAAAAAAAAAAAAAAAAAAAAATTAGAAAAAAAATTTGAATTAGCAAAAAAAAAAAAAATCTGAATTAGCAAAAAAACAAAAAAAAAATTAAAAAAAAATAGACGAAAAAATCTGAATTAGCAAAAAAAAAAATCTGAATTAGCAAAAAAAAAAAAAAAAAAAAAAAAATTAGAAAAAAAAAAAAATCTGAATTAGCAAAAAAAAAATCTGAATTAGCAAAAAAAAAATAAAAATTAGAAAAAAGAAAAGAAAAAAAAATCTGAATTAGCAAAAAAAAAATAAAAAAAAAATTGGAAAAAAAAGAAATTAGCAAAAAAAAAAATCTTAATTAACAAAAAAAAAAATTTGCAAAAAAAAACAAAAAAAATTAGAAAAAAAAATCTGAATTAGCAAAAAAAAAAAATTAGAAAAAAAAATTAGCAAAAAAAATTGGAAAAAAAAAATTAGAAAAAAAGTCTGAATTAGCAAAAAAAAAATCTGAATTAGCAAAAAACAAAAAAAAATTAGAAAAAAAATCTGAATTAGCAAAAAAAAAAAAAAATCTGAATTAGCAAAAAAAAAAAAAATTAGAAAAAAAATCTGAATTAGCAAAAAAAAAAATTAGGAAAAAAAATTTAGCAGAAAAAAAATCTGAATTAGCAAAAAAAAAAAAATCTGAATTAGCAAAAAAAAAAAAAAAACAAAAAAAAATTAGAAAAAAAATAGAAAAAAAATCTGAATTAGCAAAAAAAATTAGAAAAAAAAATCTGAATTAGCAAAAAAAAAAATTAGCAAGAGACAAAAAATCTGAATTAGCAAAAAAAATTGGAAAAAAAATTAGAAAAAAAAATCTGAATTAGCAAAAAACACAAAAAAAAAATAGAAAAAAAATCTGAATTAGCAAAAAAAAACTGAATTAGCAAAAAAAAAAACCAAAAAAAAATTAGAAAAAAAAATCTGAATTAGCAAAAAAAAAAAAAATTTGGAAAAAAAATTAGAAAAAAAATAGAAAAAAAATAGAAAAAAAATCTGAATTAGCAAAAAAAAATAGATAAAAAATCTGAATTAGCAAAAAAAAAAAAAAAAAAAAATTGGAAAAAAAAATTAGAAAAAAAAAAATTTGAATTAGCAAAAAAAAAAATCTGAATTAGCAAAAAAAAAAAAAAAAAAAAAATTAGAAAAAAAAATAGAAAAAAAAGTCTGAATTAGCAAAAAAAAAAAAATCTGAATTAGCAAAAAAAAAAAAAAATTAGAAAAAAAATCTGAATTAGCACAAAAAAAAAATTAGAAAAAAAAATTTAGCAGAAAAAAAAATCTGAATTAGCAAAAAAAAAAAAATCCGAATTAGCAAAAAAAAAAAAAAAAACAAAAAACAAAAAAAAATTAGAAAATAAAATAGAAAAAAATCTGAATTAGCAAAAAAAAATAGAAAAAAAAAGTCTGAATTAGCAAAAAAAAAAAATTAGCAAAAGACAAAAAATCTGAATTAGCAAATAAAATTGGAAAAAAATTAGAAAAAAAAATCTGAATTAGCAAAAAACAAAAAAAAATTAGAAAAAAAAATCTGAATTAGCAAAAAAAAACTGAATTAGCAAAAAAAAAAACCAAAAAAAATTAAAAAAAAAAAATCTGAATTAGCAAAAAAAAAAAAAATTAGCAAAAGACAAAAAATCTGAATTAGCAAAAAAAATTGGAAAAAAATTAGAAAAAAAAATCTGTATTAGCAAAAAACAAAAAAAATCTGAATTAGCAAAAAAAAACTGAATTAGCAAAAAAAAAACCGAAAAAAAAATTAAAAAAAAAATCTGAATTAGCAAAAAAAAAAAAAATTTGGAAAAAAAAATTAGAAAAAAAAAATAGAAAAAAAATAGAAAAAAAAATCTGAATTAGCAAAAAAAAAAATAGAAAAAAAAATCTGAATTAGCAAAAAAAAAAAAAAAAATTGGAAAAAAAAATTAGAAAAAAAAAATTTCAATTAGCAGAAAAAAAAAAAATCTGAATTAGCAAAAAAAAAAAAAAACAAAAAACAAAAAAAAAATAGAAAAATCTGAATTAGCAAAAAAAATTAGAAAAAAAAATCTGAATTAGCAAAAAAAAAAAAATTAGCAAAAGACAAAAAATCTGAATTAGCAAAAAAAATTGGAAAAAAAATTAGAAAAAAAAATCTGAATTAGCAAAAAACAAAAAAAAATTAGAAAAAAAAATCTGAATTAGCAAAAAAAAACTGAATTAGCAAAAAAAAAAAAACAAAAAAAAAAAAGAAAAAAAAATCTGAATTAGCAAAAAAAAATAAAAAAAAAATTGGAAAAAAAAAGAAATTAGCAAAAAAAAATTTGAATTAGCAAAAAAAAAAAAAATTAGCAAAATAAAAACAAAAAAAAAATTAGCAAAAAAAAAAAAATTAGAAAAAAAAAAGTAGCAAAAAAAATTGGAAAAAAAATTAGAAAAAAAAAATCTGAATTAGCAAAAAACAAAAAAAAATTAGAAAAAAAATCTGAATTAGCAAAAAAAAAAAAATCTGAATTAGCAAAAAAAAAAAATTAGAAAAAAAAAATTTACCAGAAAAAAAAATCTGAATTAGCAAAAAAAAAAAATCTGAATTAACAAAAAAAAAAACTGAATTAGCAAAAAAAAAATTGGAAAAAAAATTAGAAAAAAAATAGAAAAATAAATCTGAATTAGCAAAAAAAAAAAAATAGAAAAAAAAATTTGAATTAGCAAAAAAAAAAAAAAAAATCTGAATTAGCAAAAAAACAAAAAAAAAATTAGAAAAAAAATAGACAAAAAAATCTGAATTAGCAAAAAAAAAAATAGAAAAAAAATCTGAATTAGCAAAAAAAAAAAAAAAAATTGGAAAAAAAATTAGAAAAAAAAAATTTAAATTAGCAAAAAAAAAAAAAAAAAAAAAATCTGAATTAGCAAAAAAAATTAGAAAAAAAATAGAAAAAAAAATCTGAATTAGCAAAAAATTGGAAAAAAAAGAAATTAGCAAAAAAAAAAATCTGAATTAGCAAAAAAATTTGCAAAAAAAACAAAAAAAATTAGAAAAAAAAATCTGAATTAGCAAAAAAAAAATTAGAAAAAAAAAATTAGCAAAAAAAATTGGAAAAAAAAATTAGAAAAAAAAGTCTGAATTAGCAAAAAAAAAATCTGAATTAGCAAAAAACAAAAAAAAAATTAGAAAAAAAATCTGAATTAGCAAAAAAAAAAAAAATCTGAATTAGCAAAAAAAAAAAAAATCTGAATTAGCAAAAAAAAAAAAAATTAGAAAAAAAATCTGAATTAGCAAAAAAAAAATTAGAAAAAAAAATTTAGCAGAAAAAAAAATCTGAATTTGCAAAAAAAAAAAATCTGAATTAGCAAAAAAAAAAAAAAAAAAAAACAAAAAAAAATTAGAAAAAAAAATAGAAAAAAATCTGAATTAGCAAAAAAAATTAGAAAAAAAATCTGAATTAGCAAAAAAAAAAAAAATTAAAAAAAAAAATAGAAAAAAATCTGAATTAGAAAAAAAATTAGAAAAAAAAATCTGAATTAGCAAAAAAAAAAAAAATTAGAAAAAGACAAAAAATCTGAATTAGCAAAAAATATTGGAAAAAAAAATTAGAAAAAAAAATCTGAATTAGCAAAAAACAAAAAAAAATTAGAAAAAAAAATCTGAATTAGCAAAAAAAAACTGAATTAGCAAAAAAAAAACCAAAAAAAAATTAGAAAAAAAAATCTGAATTAGCAAAAAAAAAAAATTTGGAAAAAAAAAATTAGAAAAAAAAAATAGAAAAAAAATAGAAAAAAAAATCTGAATTAGCAAAAAAAAAAACAAAAAAAAAAATCTGAATTAGCAAAAAAAAAAAAAAAATTTGGAAAAAAAATTAGAAAAAAAAAATTTGAATTAGCAAAAAAAAAAAAAAAAAAAAAATCTGAATTAGCAAAAAAAAAAAAAAAAAAAAATTAGAAAAAAAAATAGAAAAAAAAATCTGAATTAGCAAAAAATTGGAAAAAAAAGAAATTGCCAAAAAAAAAATGTGAACTAGCAAAAAAAAAATCTGAATTAGCAAAAAAAAAAAAAACAATTAGAAAAAAAATCTGAATTAGCAAAAAAAAAAAAAATTAGAAAAAAAAAATTTAGCAGAAAAAAAAAATCTGAATTAGCAAAAAAAAAAATCTGAATTAGCAAAAAAAAAAAAAATGAATTAGCAAAAAAAAAATTGGAAAAAAATTAGAAAAAAAATAGAAAAAAAATCTGAATTAGCAAAAAAAAAAAAAAAAAAAAAAAAATTAAATTAGCAAAAAAAAAAAAATCTGAATTAGCAAAAAAACAAAAAAAAAAATTAGAAAAAAAATAGACAAAAAAATCTGAATTAGCAAAAAAAAAAAATAGAAAAAAAAATCTGAATTAGCAAAAAAAAAAAAAAAAATTAGAAAAAAAATTAGAAAAAAAAAATTTGGATTAGCAAAAAAAAAAAAAAAAAAAAAATCTGAATTAGCAAAAAAAAAAAATTAGAAAAAAAATTGAAAAAAAATCTGAATTAGCAAAAAATTGGAAAAAAAAGAAATTAGCAAAAAAAAAAATCTGAATTAGCAAAAAAAAAAAAATTTGCAAAAAAAAAAACAAAAAAATTAGAAAAAAATCTGAATTAGCAAAAAAAAATTAGAAAAAAAAAATTAGCAAAAAAAATTGGAAAAAAAAAATTAGAAAAAAAAATCTGAATTAGCAAAAAAAAAATCTGATTTAGCAAAAAAAAAAAATTGGAAAAAAAAATTAAAAAAAAAATAGAAAAAAAAATCTGAATTAGCAAAAAAAAAAAATTTGATTTAGCAAAAAAAAAAAAAAAAAAAAATTAGAAAAAAAATTTGAATTAGCAAAAAAAAAAAAAAACTGAATTAGCAAAAAAACAAAAAAAAAATTAAAAAAAAATAGACGAAAAAATCTGAATTAGCAAAAAAAAAAATCTGAATTAGCAAAAAAAAAAAAAAAAAAAAAAAAAAATTAGAAAAAAAAAAAAATCTGAATTAGCAAAAAAAAAATCTGAATTAGCAAAAAAAAAAATAAAAATTAGAAAAAAGAAAAGAAAAAAAAATCTGAATTAGCAAAAAAAAAATAAAAAAAAAATTGGAAAAAAAAGAAATTAGCAAAAAAAAAATCTTAATTAACAAAAAAAAAAATTTGCAAAAAAAAACAAAAAAAATTAGAAAAAAAATCTGAATTAGCAAAAAAAAAAAATTAGAAAAAAAATTAGCAAAAAAAATTGGAAAAAAAAAATTAGAAAAAAAGTCTGAATTAGCAAAAAAAAATATCTGAATTAGCAAAAAACAAAAAAAAATTAGAAAAAAAATCTGAATTAGCAAAAAAAAAAAAAAATCTGAATTAGCAAAAAAAAAAAAAATTAGAAAAAAAATCTGAATTAGCAAAAAAAAAAATTAGGAAAAAAAATTTAGCAGAAAAAAAATCTGAATTAGCAAAAAAAAAAATCTGAATTAGCAAAAAAAAAAAAAAAACAAAAAAAAATTAGAAAAAAAATAGAAAAAAAATCTGAATTAGAAAAAAAAATTAGAAAAAAAAATCTGAATTAGCAAAAAAAAAAATTAGCAAGAGACAAAAAATCTGAATTAGCAAAAAAAATTGGAAAAAAAATTAGAAAAAAAAATCTGAATTAGCAAAAAACACAAAAAAAAATAGAAAAAAAATCTGAATTAGCAAAAAAAAACTGAATTAGCAAAAAAAAAACCAAAAAAAAATTAGAAAAAAAAATCTGAATTAGCAAAAAAAAAAAAAATTTGGAAAAAAAATTAGAAAAAAAATAGAAAAAAAATAGAAAAAAAATCTGAATTAGCAAAAAAAAATAGATAAAAAATCTGAATTAGCAAAAAAAAAAAAAAAAAAAATTGGAAAAAAAAAATTAGAAAAAAAAAATTTGAATTAGCAAAAAAAAAAATCTGAATTAGCAAAAAAAAAAAAAAAAAAAAAATTAGAAAAAAAAATAGAAAAAAAAGTCTGAATTAGCAAAAAAAAAAAAAATCTGAATTAGCAAAAAAAAAAAAAAATTAGAAAAAAAATCTGAATTAGCACAAAAAAAAAATTAGAAAAAAAAATTTAGCAGAAAAAAAAATCTGAATTAGCAAAAAAAAAAAAATCTGAATTAGCAAAAAAAAAAAAAAAACAAAAAACAAAAAAAAATTAGAAAAAAAAATAGAAAAAAATCTGAATTAGCAAAAAAAAATAGAAAAAAAAGTCTGAATTAGCAAAAAAAAAAAATTAGCAAAAGACAAAAAATCTGAATTAGCAAATAAAATTGGAAAAAAATTAGAAAAAAAAATCTGAATTAGCAAAAAACAAAAAAAAATTAGAAAAAAAAATCTGAATTAGCAAAAAAAAACTGAATTAGCAAAAAAAAAAACCAAAAAAAATTAGAAAAAAAAAATCTGAATTAGCAAAAAAAAAAAAAATTAGCAAAAGACAAAAAATCTGAATTAGCAAAAAAAATTGGAAAAAAATTAGAAAAAAAAATCTGTATTAGCAAAAAACAAAAAAAAATTAGAAGAAAAAAATCTGAATTAGCAAAAAAAAACTGAATTAGCAAAAAAAAAAACCGAAAAAAAAATTAGAAAAAAAATCTGAATTAGCAAAAAAAAAAAATTTGGAAAAAAAAATTAGAAAAAAAAAATAGAAAAAAAATAGAAAAAAAAATCTGAATTAGCAAAAAAAAAATAGAAAAAAAAATCTGAATTAGCAAAAAAAAAAAAAAAAAATGGAAAAAAAAATTAGAAAAAAAAAATTTCAATTAGCAGAAAAAAAAAAAAAATCTGAATTAGCAAAAAAAAAAAAAAACAAAAAACAAAAAAAAATAGAAAAATCTGAATTAGCAAAAAAAATTAGAAAAAAAAATCTGAATTAGCAAAAAAAAAAAAATTAGCAAAAGACAAAAAATCTGAATTAGCAAAAAAATTGGAAAAAAAATTAGAAAAAAAAATCTGAATTAGCAAAAAACAAAAAAAAATTAGAAAAAAATATCTGAATTAGCAAAAAAAAACTGAATTAGCAAAAAAAAAAACCAAAAAAAGAAAAGAAAAAAAAATCTGAATTAGCAAAAAAAAATAAAAAAAAAATTGGAAAAAAAGAAATTAGCAAAAAAAATCTGAATTAGTAAAAAAAAAAATTAGCAAAAAAAAACAAAAAAAAAAAATTAGAAAAAAAATCTGAATTAGCAAAAAAAATTAGAAAAAAAAATTAGCAAAAAAAATTGGAAAAAAAAAATTAGAAAAAAAAATCTGAATTAGCAAAAAAAAAAATCTGAATTAGCAAAAAACAAAAAAAAATTAGAAAAAAAATCTGAATTAGCAAAAAAAAAAAATCTGAATTAACAAAAAAAAAATTAGAAAAAAAATCTGAATTAGCAAAAAAAAAAAATTAGAAAAAAAAAATTTAGCAGATAAAAAAATCTGAATTAGCAAAAAAAAAAAATCTGAATTAGCAAAAAAAAAAAAACTGAATTAGCAAAAGAAAAATTGGAAAAAAAATTAGAAAAAAAATAGAAAAATAAATCTGAATTAGCAAAAAAAAAAAAAAAAAAAAAATAGAAAAAAAAATTTGAATTAGCAAAAAAAAAATCTGAATTAGCAAAAAAACAAAAAAAAAATTAGAAAAAAAATAGACAAAAAAATCTGAATTAGCAAAAAAAAAAAAATAGAAAAAAAAATCTGAATTAGCAAAAAAAAAAAAAAATTGGAAAAAAAAATTAGAAAAAAAAAATTTGAATTAGCAAAAAAAAAAAAAAAAAAAAAAAATCTGAATTAGCAAAAAAAAAAAAAAAAAAAATTAGAAAAAAAAATAGAAAAAAAAATCTGAATTAGCAAAAAATTGGAAAAAAAGAAATTAGCAAAAAAAAAAATCTGAATTAGCAAAAAAAAAAAAATTGCAAAAAAAAACAAAAAAAATTAGAAAAAAAAATCTGAATTAGCAAAAAAAAAAAATTAGAAAAAAAAAATTAGCAAAAAAAATTGGAAAAAAAAAATTAGAAAAAAAAGTCTGAATTAGCAAAAAAAAAAATCTGAATTAGCAAAAAACAAAAAAAAAAATTAGAAAAAAAATCTGAATTAGCAAAAAAAAAAAAAAATCTGAATTAGCAAAAAAAAAAAAAATTAGAAAAAAAATCTGAATTAGCAAAAAAAAATAAATTAGAAAAAAAAATTTAGCAGAAAAAAAAATCTGAATTTGCAAAAAAAAAAAAATCTGAATTAGCAAAAAAAAAAAAAAACAAAAAACAAAAAAAAATTAGAAAAAAAAATAGAAAAAAATCTGAATTAGCAAAAAAAATTAGAAAAAAAAATCTGAATTAGCAAAAAAAAAAAAAATTAGAAAAAAAAATAGAAAAAAATCTGAATTAGCAAAAAAAATTAGAAAAAAAAATCTGAATTAGCAAAAAACAAAAAAAAATTAGAAAAAAAAATCTGAATTAGCAAAAAAAAACTGAATTAGCAAAAAAAAAAAACCAAAAAAATATTAGAAAAAAAATCTGAATTAGCAAAAAAAAAAAAAATTGGAAGAAAAATTAGAAAAAAAATAGAAAAAAAAATCTGAATTAGCAAAAAAAAATAGAAAAAAAAATCTGAATTAGCAAAAAAAAAAAAAAAAAAAATTGGAAAAAAAAATTAGAAAAAAAAAATTTGAATTAGCAAAAAAAAAAATCTGAATTAGCAAAAAAAAAAAAAATTAGAAAAAAAATCTGAATTAGCACAAAAAAAAAATTAGCAAAAAAATTTAGCAGAAAAAAAATCTGAATTAGCAAAAAAAAAAAAATCTGAATTAGCAAAAAAAAAAAAAAACAAAAAACAAAAAAAAATTAGAAAAAAAAATAGAAAAAAAGCTGAATTAGCAAAAAAAAATAGAAAAAAAAGTCTGAATTAGCAAAAAAAAAAAAATTAGCAAAAGACAAAAAATCTGAATTAGCAAAAAAAATTGGAAAAAAATTAGAAAAAAAAATCTGAATTAGCAAAAAACAAAAAAAAATTAGAAAAAAAAATCTGAATTAGCAAAAAAAAACTGAATTAGCAAAAAAAAAAACCAAAAAAAATTAGAAAAAAAAATCTGAATTAGCAAAAAAAAAAAAAAATTAGCAAAAGACAAAAAATCTGAATTAGCAAAAAAAATTGGAAAAAAAATTAGAAAAAAAAATCTGTATTAGCAAAAAACAAAAAAAAATTAGAAAAAAAAATCTGAATTAGCAAAAAAAAACTGAATTAGCAAAAAAAAAAACCAAAAAAAAATTAGAAAAAAAATCTGAATTAGCAAAAAAAAAAAAATTTGGAAAAAAAAATTAGAAAAAAAAAATAGAAAAAAAATAGAAAAATCTGAATTAGCAAAAAAAATTAGAAAAAAAAATCTGAATTAGCAAAAAAAAAAAAATTAGCAAAAGACAAAAAATCTGAATTAGCAAAAAAAATTGGAAAAAAAATTAGAAAAAAAAATCTGAATTAGCAAAAAAAAACTGAATTAGCAAAAAAAAAACCAAAAAAAGAAAAGAAAAAAAAATCTGAATTAGCAAAAAAAAATAAAAAAAAAATTGGAAAAAAAAGAAATTAGCAAAAAAAAATCTGAATTAGCAAAAAACAAAAAAAAATTAGAAAAAAAATCTGAATTAGCAAAAAAAAAAAATCTGAATTAGCAAAAAAAAAAAAATTAGAAAAAAAATCTGAATTAGCAAAAAAAAAAAATTAGAAAAAAAAAATTTAGCAGAAAAAAAAATCTGAATTAGCAAAAAAAAAAAAATCTGAATTAGCAAAAAAAAAAAACTGAATTAGCAAAAAAAAAAATTGGAAAAAAAATTAGAAAAAAAATAGAAAAATAAATCTGAATTAGCAAAAAAAAAAAAAAAAAAATTGGAAAAAAAAGAAATTAGCAAAAAAAAATCTGAATTAGCAAAAAAAAAAATTTGCAAGACAAAACAAAAAAAATTAGAAAAAAAAATCTGAATTAGCAAAAAAAAAAAAATTAGAAAAAAAAAATTAGCAAAAAAAATTGGAAAAAAAAAATTAGAAAAAAAAGTCTGAATTAGCAAAAAAAAAATCTGAATTAGCAAAAAACAAAAAAAAAATTAGAAAAAAAATCTGAATTAGCAAAAAAAAAAAAATCTGAATTAGCAAAAAAAAAAAAAATTAGAAAAAAAAATCTGAATTAGCAAAAAAAAATAAATTAGAAAAAAAAATTTAGCAGAAAAAAAAATCTGAATTTGCAAAAAAAAAAAAATCTGAATTAGCAAAAAAAAAAAAACAAAAAAAAATTAGAAAAAAAAATAGAAAAAAATCTGAATTAGCAAAAACAATTAGAAAAAAAAGTCTGAATTAGCAAAAAAAAAAAAATTAGAAAAAAAAAATAGAAAAAAATCTGAATTAGCAAAAAAAATTAGAAAAAAAAATCTGAATTAGCAAAAAAAAAAAAAAATTAGCAAAAGACAAAAGATCTGAATTAGCAAAAAAAATTGGAAAAAAAAATTAGAAAAAAAAATCTGAATTAGCAAAAAACAAAAAAAAATTAGAAAAAAAAATCTGAATTAGCAAAAAAAAACTGAATTAGGAAAAAAAAAAACCAAAAAAATATTAGAAAAAAAATCTGAATTAGAAAAAAAAAAAATTAGAAAAAAAAAATTAGCAAAAAAAAATAGAAAAAAAAAATTAGAAAAAAAGTCTGAATTAGCAAAAAAAAAATCTGAATTAGCAAAAAACAAAAAAAAATTAGAAAAAAATCTGAATTAGCAAAAAAAAAATCTGAATTAGCAAAAAAAAAAAACAATTAGAAAAAAAATCTGAATTAGCAAAAAAAAAAAAAAAATTAGAAAAAAAAAATTTAGCAGAAAAAAAAAATCTGAATTAGCAAAAAAAAAATCTGAATTAGCAAAAAAAAAACTGAATTAGCAAAAAAAAAAATATTTATTAGCAAAAAAAAAAAAAAATATGAATTAGAAAAAAAAAATCTGAATTAGCAAAAAGAACAAAAAAAAAATTAGAAAAATAATAAACAAAAAAATCTGAATTAGCAAAAAAAAAAAAATTAGAAAAAAAATCTGAATTAGCAAAAAAAAAATTTGAATTAGCAAAAAAAAAAAAAAATGTAGAAAAAAAAATTTGAATTAGCAAAAAAAAAAGAAAATTAGAAAAAAAATAGAAAAAAAATCTGAATTAGCAAAAAAAAAAAAAATTTGAATTAGCAAAAAAAAAATCTGAATTAGCAAAAAAACAAAAAAAAAATTAAAAAAAAATAGACAAAAAAATCTGAATTAGCAAAAAAAAAAAAAATAGAAAAAAAATCTGAATTAGCAAAAAAAAAAAAAAAAAAAAATTAGAAAAAAAAAAAAAAAATCTGAATTAGCAAAAAAAAATAAAAATCTGAATTAGCAAAAAAAAAAAAAATAAAAATTAGAAAATAGAAAAGAAAAAAAATCTGAATTAGCAAAAAAAAATAAAAAAAAAATTGGAAAAAAAAGAAATTAGCAAAAAAAAAACTTGAATTAGCAAAAAAAAAATATTAGCAAAAAAAAAAACAAAAAAAAATCTGAATTAGCAAAAAAAAAAAAAAAAAGAAAAAAAATCTGAATTAGCAAAAAAAAATCTGAATTAGCAAAAAAAAAAAAATAAAAATTAGAAAATAGAAAAGAAAAAAAATCTGAATTAGCAAAAAAAAAATAAAAAAAAAATTGGAAAAAAAAGAAATTAGCAAAAAAAAAACTTGAATTAGCAAAAAAAAATATTAGCAAAAAAAAAAACAAAAAAAAATTAGAAAAAAAAAAAAATTAGAAAAATAAATTAGAAAAAAAAATTAGCAAAAAAAATTGGAAAAAAAAATTAGAAAAAAAAAATCTGAATTAGCAAAAAACAAAAAAAAATTAGAAAAAAAATCTGAATTAGCAAAAAAAAAAAATCTGAATTAGCAAAAAAAAAAAAATTAGAAAAAAAATCTGAATTAGCAAAAAAAAAAAATTAGAAAAAAAAAATTTAGCAGATAAAAAAATCTGAATTAGCAAAAAAAAAAAATCTGAATTAGCAAAAAAAAAAAAAACTGAATTAGCAAAAAAAAAAAAATTGGAAAATAAAATTAGAAAAAAAAATAGAAAAAAAATCTGAATTAGCACAAAAAAAAAATAGAAAAAAAAAATTTGAATTAGCAAAAAAAAAAAAAAAATCTGAATTAGCAAAAAAACGAAAAAAAAAATTAGAAAAAAAATAGACAAAAAAATCTGAATTAGCAAAAAAAAAAAAAATAGAAAAAAAAATCTGAATTAGCAAAAAAAAAAAAAAAAAATTGGAAAAAAAAAATTAGAAAAAAAAATTTGAATTAGCAAAAAAAAAAAGCAAAAAAAAATCTGAATTAGCAAAAAAAAAATTAGAAAAAAAATAGAAAAAAAAATCTGAATTAGCAAAAAAAAAAAAAAAATTAGCAAAAAAAAAACAAAAAAAATTAGAAAAAAAAATTAGCAAAAAAAATCTGAATTAGCAAAAAAAAAAAAAATTGGAAAAAAAAATTAGAAAAAAAAATCTGAATTAGCAAAAAAAAAATCCGAATTAGCGAAAAACAAAAAAAAATTAGAAAAAAAAATCTGAATTATCAAAAAAAAAATAAAATTAGAAAAAAAAATCTGAATTAGCAAAAAAAATCTGAATTAGCAAAAAAAAAATAGAAAAAAAAATCTGCATTAGCAAAAAAAAAAAAACAAAAAACAATCTGAATTAGCAAAAAAAACAAAATGGAAAAAAAAATTAGAAAAAAAATCTGAATTAGCAAAAAAAAAAAAAATGGAAAAAAAAATTAGAAAAAAATCTGAATTAGCAAAAAAAAAATCTGAATTAACAAAAAAAAAAAAAAAATTTGAAAAAAAAATAGAAAAAAAAAATCTGAATTAGCAAAAAATTGGAAAAAGAAATTATAAAACAAAATTGAATTAGCAAAAAAAGAAAAAAAAAATTAGAAAAAAAAATCTGAATTAGCAAAAAAAAAAATTGGAAAAAAAAATTAGAAAAAAAAATTTGAATTAGCAAAAAAAATTTTGAATTAGCAAAAAAAAAAATCTGAATTTGCAAAAAAAAAAAAAATCTGAATTAGCAAAAAAAAAAAAAATTAATTAGGAGAAAAAAAATGAATTAGAAAAAAAAAATCTGAATTAGCAAAAAAAAAATCTGAATTAACATAAAAATATTAGCAAAAAAAAAAAAATCTGATTTAGCAAAAAAAAAAAAAACAAAACAAAAAAAAAATTAGCAAAAAAAAAAAAAATATTAATTAGGAAAAAAAAATCTGCATTAGTAAAAAAAAAAAAAAATGGAAACAAAAAATTAGAAATAAAAATTAAAAATTAGAAAAAAAAGAAAAAAAAATTAGAAAAAAAATCTGAATTAGCAAAAAAAAAAAAATTTGAATTAGCAAAAAAAAAAAAAAAATTAGAAAAAAAAAATAGAAAAAAAAATCTGAATTAGCAAAAAAAAAAAAAAAAAAAAAAAAAAAAATCTGAATTAGCAAAAATCAAAAAATTAGCAAAAAAAAATCTGAATTAGCAAAAAGAACAAAAAAAAAATTAGAAAAATAATAAACAAAAAAATCTGAATTAGCAAAAAAAAAAAAAATTAGAAAAAAAATCTGAATTAGCAAAAAAAAAAAAATTTGAATTAGCAAAAAAAAAAAAAAAATCTGAATTAGCAAAAAAACAAAAAAAAAAAATTAAAAAAAAAATAGACAAAAAAATCTGAATTAGCAAAAAAAAAAAAAATAGAAAAAAATCTGAATTAGCAAAAAAAAAATTAGAAAAAAAAAAAAATCTGAATTAGCAAAAAAAAAAAAAAAAATCTGAATTAGCAAAAAAAAAAAAAAAAATTAGAAAATAGAAAAGAAAAAAAAATCTGAATTAGCAAAAAAAAATAAAAAAGAATTGGAAAAAAAAGAAATTAGCAAAAAAAAAACTTGAATTAGCAAAAAAAAATATTAGCAAAAAAAAAAAAAAAAAAAATTAGAAAAAAAATCTGAATTAGCAAAAAAAAAAATCTGAATTAGCAAAAAAAAAAAAAATTAGAAAAAAAATCTGAATTAGCAAAAAAAAAAAAATTAGAAAAAAAAATTTAGCAGATAAAAAAATCTGATTTAGCAAAAAAAAAAAATCTGAATTAGCAAAAAAAAAAAAAACTGAATTAGCAAAAAAAAAAATTGAAAAAAAAAATTAGAAAAAAAATAGAAAAAAATCTGAATTAGCACAAAAAAAAAAAAAAAAAATTTGTATTAGCAAAAAAAAAAAAAAAAAAATCTGAATTAGCAAAAAAACAAAAAAAAAATTAGAAAAAAAATAGACAAAAAAATCTGAATTAGCAAAAAAAAAAAAATAGAAAAAAAAATCTGAATTAGCAAAAAAAAAAAAAAAAAAAAATTGGAAAAAAAAAATTAGAAAAAAAAAATTTGAATTAGCAAAAAAAAAACTGAATTAGCAAAAAAAAAAAGCAAAAAAAATCCGAATTAGCAAAAAAAAAATTAGAAAAAAAAAATAGAAAAAAAAATCTGAATTAGCAAAAAAAAAAAAATTAGCAAAAAAAAACAAAAAAAATTAGAAAAAAAAATTAGCAAAAAAAAAAATCTGAATTAGCAAAAAAAAAAAAAAATTGGAAAAAAAAAATAGAAAAAAAAATCTGAATTAGCAAAAAAAAAATCCGAATTAGCGAAAAACAAAAAAAAATTAGAAAAAAAATCTGAATTAGCAAAAAAAATCTGAATTATCAAAAAAAAATAAAATTAGAAAAAAAAATCTGAATTAGCAAAAAAAAAACAAAAAAAAAATTAGCAAAAAAAAAAAAAAAATAAATTAGCAGAAAAAAAAATCTGAATTAGCAAAAAAAAAAAAAAAAAAATCTGAATTAGCAAAAAAAAACAAAACAAAACAAAAAAAATTAGAAAAAAAAATAGAAAAAAATCTGAATTAGCAAAAAAAAAAAAAGATTAGAAAAGAAAATCTGAACTAGCAAAAAAAAAATATTAAAAAAAAAATTAGCAAAAAACAAAAATCTGAATTAAAAAAAAAAAATAAAAATTGGAAAAAAAAAATTAGAAAAAAAAATCTGAATTAGCAAAAAACAAAAAAAAATTAGAAAAAAAATCTGAATTGGCAAAAAAAATCTGAATTAGCAAAAAAAAACAAAAGAAAATTAGAAAAAAAATCTGAATTAGCAAAAAAAAAAAAATCTGAATTAGCAAAAAAAAAAATTGGAAAAAAAAATTAGAAAAAAAAATCTGAATTAGCAAAAAAAAAATTAAAAAAAAAATCTGAATTAGCAAAAAAAAATCTGAATTAGCAAAAAAAAAACAAAAAAAAATTAGAAAAAATAATCTGAATTAGCAAAAAAAAAATAAAAAAAAAAAAAAAAGAAAAAAAAAAAAAAAACTGAATTAGCAAAAAAAAAAAAAATCTGAATTAGCAAAAAAAAAAAAAAAATTAATTAGGAAAAAAAACTCTGAATTAACAAAAAAAAAACCAAAAAAAAATCTGAATTAGCAAAAAAAAATAAAAAAAAAATTTGAAAAAAAAAATCTGAATTAGCAAAAAAAATAAAAAATCTGAATTAGCAAAAGACAAAAAAAAAATATGAATTAGCAAAAAAAAAAAAAAAAATCTGAATTAGCAAAAAGCAAAAAAAAATCTGAATTAGCAAAAAAAAAAAAAAAAAAATCTGAATTAGCAAAAAAAAAAAAAAATCTGAATTAGCAAAAAAAAAAAATTAGAAAAAAAAGCTGAATTAGCAAAAAAAAAAACAAAAAAATATTAGAAAAAAAATCTGAATTAGCAAAAAAAAAAATTAGAAAAAAAAAAATTAGCAAAAAAAATGGAAAAAAAAATCTGAAGCAAAAAAAAAAAATTAGAAAAAAAAATCTGAATTAGCAAAAAAAAAAAATTGGAAAAAAAAATTTGAAAAAAAAATCTGAATTAGCAAAAAAAAAAAAAATCTGAATTAGCAAAAAACAAAAAAAAAACTGAATTAGCAAAAAAAAAAAATCTGAATTAGCAAAAAAAAAAAAAATTGGAAAAAAAATCTGAATTAGCAAAAAAACCAAAAAAAATTAGAAAAAAAAATCTGAATTAGCAAAAAAAAAAAAATTAGAAAAAAAATTAGCAAAAAAAATTGGAAAAAAAATTAGAAAAAAAAAATCTGAATTAGCAAAAAAAAAAAAATCTGAATTAGCAAAAAACAAAAAAAAATTAGAAAAAAATCTCAATTAGCAAAAAAAAAAAAAAAATCTGAATTAGCAAAAAAAAAAAAAATCTGAAT
>CAWVNZ010003072.1:107500-122732 GCA_963930735.1 Dioctria linearis
AAAAAATTTAATTAGCAAAAAAAAATCTGAATTAGCAAAAAAATCTGAATTATCAAAAAAAAAAAAATAGAAAAAAAATCTGAATTAGCAAAAAAAAAAAAAAACAAAAAAAAATCTGAATTAGCAAAAAAAAACAAAATGGAAAAAAAAATTAGAAAAAAAATCTGAATTAGCAAAAAAAAAAAATGGAAAAAAAAAATTAGAAAAAAAATCTGAATTAGCAGAAAAAAAAATCTGAATTAACAAAAAAAAAAAAATTAGAAAAAAAATAGAAAAAAAAAATCTGAATTAGCAAAAAATTGGAAAAAGAAATTATAAAACAAAATTGAATTAGCAAAAAAAGAAAGAAAAAAAATTAGAAAAAAAAATCTGAATTAGCAAAAAAAAATTGGAAAAAAAAAATTAGAAAAAAAAATTTGAATTAGCAAAAAAAATTTTGAATTAGCAAAAAAAAAATCTGAATATGCAAAAAAAAAAAAAAATCTGAATTAGCAAAAAAAAAAAAAATTAATTAGGAAAAAAAAATGAATTAGAAAAAAAAATCTGAATTAGCAAAAAAAAAAAATCTGAATTAACAAAAAAATATTAGCAAAAAAAAAAAATCTGAATTAGCAAAAAAAAAAAAAAAAAAAAAAAATTAGAAAAAAAAATAGGGAAAAAATCTGAATTAGCAAAAAAAAAAATATTAATTAGGAAAAAAAAATAGAAAAAAAAAATCTGAATTAGCAAAAAAAAAAAAAAAAATCTGAATTAGCAAAAAAAATAAAAATTAGAAGAAAAAAAAAAAAAAAATCTGAATTAGCAAAAAAAAATTGGAAAAAAAAAATTGGAGAAAAAAAATTTGAATTAGCAAAAAAAATTTGAATTAGCAAAAAAAAAAATCTGAATTAGCAAAAAAAAAAAATCTGAATTAGCAAAAAAAAAATATTTATTAGCAAAAAAAAAAAAAATATGAATTAGAAAAAAAAAAAATCTGATTAGCAAAAAAAAATAAAAATTAGCAAAAATCAAAAAATTAGCAAAAAAAAAATCTGAATTAGCAAAAAGAACAAAAAAAAATTAGAAAAATAATAGACAAAAAAATCTGAATTGCAAAAAAAAAAAAAAATTAGAAAAAAAATCTGAATTAGGAAAAAAAAAATTTGAATTAGCAAAAAAAAAAAAAATGTAGAAAAAAAAATTTGAATTAGCAAAAAAAAAAAAAAATCTGAATTAGCAAAAAAAAAAAATTGGAAAAAAAATTAGAAAAAAAATAGAAAAAAAAATCTGAATTAGCAAAAAAAAAAAATTTGATTTAGCAAAAAAAAAAAAAAAAAAATTAGAAAAAAAATTTGAATTAGCAAAAAAAAAAAAAAAAAATCTGAATTAGCAAAAAAACAAAAAAAAAATTAAAAAAATCTGAATTAGCAAAAAAAAAAAAATAGAAAAAAGATCTGAATTAGCAAAAAAAAAAATCTGAATTAGCAAAAAAAAAAAAAACTGAATTAGCAAAAAGAAAAAAAATTGGAAAATAAAATTAGAAAAAAAAATAGAAAAAAAATCTGAATTAGCACAAAAAAAAAATAGAAAAAAAAAATTTGAATTAGCAAAAAAAAAAAAAAAATCTGAATTAGCAAAAAAACAAAAAAAAAATTAGAAAAAAAATAGACAAAAAAATCTGAATTAGCAAAAAAAAAAATAGAAAAAAAAATCTGAATTAGCAAAAAAAAAAAAAAAAAATTGGAAAAAAAAATTAGAAAAAAAAATTTGAATTAGCAAAAAAAAACTGAATTAGCAAAAAAAAAAAGCAAAAAAAATCTGAATTAGCAAAAAAAAAATTAGAAAAAAAATAGAAAAAAAAATCTGAATTAGCAAAAAAAAAAAAAAATTAGCAAAAAAAAAACAAAAAAAATTAGAAAAAAAAATTAGCAAAAAAAATCTGAATTAGCAAAAAAAAAAAAAAATTGGAAAAAAAAATTAGAAAAAAAAATCTGAATTAGCAAAAAAAAAATCCGAATTAGCGAAAAACAAAAAAAAATTAGAAAAAAAAATCTGAATTATCAAAAAAAAAATTAAATTAGAAAAAAAAATCTGAATTAGCAAAAAAAATCTGAATTAGCAAAAAAAAAAAATAGAAAAAAAAATCTGAATTAGCAAAAAAAAAAAAAACAAAAACAATCTGAATTAGCAAAAAAAAAAACAAAATGGAAAAAAAAATTAGAAAAAAAATCTGAATTAGCAAAAAAAAAAATGGAAAAAAAAATTAGAAAAAAATCTGAATTAGCAAAAAAAAAAAAAATCTGAATTAACAAAAAAAAAAAAAAATTTGAAAAAAAAATAGAAAAAAAAATCTGAATTAGCAAAAAAAAAATCCGAATTAGCGAAAAACAAAAAAAAATTAGAAAAAAAAATCTGAATTATCAAAAAAAAAATAAAATTAGAAAAAAAAATCTG
Organism: Dioctria linearis; assembly: GCA_963930735.1. Lineage (NCBI taxonomy): Eukaryota > Metazoa > Arthropoda > Insecta > Diptera > Asilidae > Dioctria > Dioctria linearis. Next base: position 109,934 of record CAWVNZ010003072.1, read on the forward strand.
AATTAGCAAAAAAAAAAAAAATTAGCAAAAAAAAACAAATAAAATTAGAAAAAAAAATTAGCAAAAAAAAAATCTGAATTAGCAAAAAAAAATTGGAAAAAAAAAATTAGAAAAAAAATCTGAATTAGCAAAAAAAAAATCCGAATTAGCGAAAAACAAAAAAAAATTAGAAAAAAAAATCTGAATTAGCAAAAAAAAAAAATCTGAATTATCAAAAAAAAAAAATAAAATTAGAAAAAAAAATCTGAATTAGCAAAAAAAAAAACAAAAAAAAATAGCAAAAAAAAAAAAAAATCTGAATTAGCAAAAAAAAAAATCTGAATTAGAAAAAAAAAAAAAACAAAACAAAACAAAACAAAAAAAATTAGAAAAAAAAATAGAAAAAAATCTGAATTAGCAAAAAAAAAAAATTAGAAAAAAAATCTGAACTAGCAAAAAAAAAAATTAAAAAAAAAAATTAGCAAAAAACAAAAATCTGAATTAGCAAAAAAAAAAAAAAAATTGGAAAAAAAAATTAGAAAAAAAAATCTGAATTAGCAAAAAACAAAAAAAAATTAGAAAAAAAAATCTGAATTAGCAAAAAAAAATCTGAATTAGCAAAAAAAAACAAAAGAAAATTAAAAAAAAATCTGAATTAGCAAAAAAAAAAATAAAAATTAGAAAAAAAAAATCTGAACTAGCAAAAAAAAAATTGGAAAAAAAGTAGAAAAAAAATCTGAATTAGCAAAAAAAAAAAAATTAACAAAAAAAAAATCTGAATTAGCAAAAAAAAAAAAAAAATTGGAAAAAAAATTTGAAAAAAAAAATCTGAATTAGCAAAAAAAAAAAAAAATCTGAATTAGCAAAAAACAAAAAAAAATCTGAATTAGCAAAAAAAAAAAAATCTGAATTAGCAAAAAAAAAAAAAAAAATCTGAATTAGCAAAAAAAAAAAAAAATCTGAATAAGCAAAAAAAAAAAATCTGAATTAGCAAAAAAAAAATCTGAATTAGCAAACAAAAAAAAAACAAAAAAAAATTAGAAAAAAAAAATAGAAAAAAAAAATCTGAATTAGCAAAAAAAAATTAGAAAAAAAAATCTGAATTAGCAAAAAAAAAATTAGAAAAAAAAAATTAGCAAAAAACAAAAAATCTGAATTACCAAAAAAAAAAAAAAAAAAAATTGGAAAAAAAATATTAGAAAAAAAAATCTGAGTTAGCAAAAAACAAAAAAAAATTAGAAAAAAAATCTGAATAAGCAAAAAAAATCTGAATTAGCAAAAAAAAAAATCTGAATTAGCAAAAAAAAAAAAACAAAAAAAAATCTGAATTAGCAAAAAAAAAAAATGGAAAAAAAAATTAGAAAAAAAAATCTGAATTAGCAAAAAAAAAAAAAAGTCTGAATGAACAAAAAAAAAAAAAAAAAAAATTAGAAAAAAAATAGAAAAAAAAATTAACAAAAAACAAAAAATCTGAATTACCAAAAAAAAAAAAAAAAAAATTGGAAAAAAAATATTAGAAAAAAAAATCTGAGTTAGCAAAAAACAAAAAAAAATTAGAAAAAAAATCTGAATTAGCAAAAAAAATCTGAATTAGCAAAAAAAAAAAAATTAGAAAAAAAAATCTGAATTAGCAAAAAAAAAAAAACAAAAAAAATCTGAATTAGCAAAAAAAAAAAATGGAAAAAAAAATTAGAAAAAAAAATCTGAATTAGCAAAAAAAAAAAAAGTCTGAATTAACAAAAAAAAAAAAAAAAAAAAAAAAAAAAAAAAATAGAAAAAAAAATTAACAAAAAACAAAAAATCTGAATTACCAAAAAAAAAAAAAAAAAAATTGGAAAAAAAAATATTAGAAAAAAAAAATCTGAGTTAGCAAAAAACAAAAAAAAAATTAGAAAAAAAAATTTAATTAGCAAAAAAAAATCTGAATTAGCAAAAAAATCTGAATTATCAAAAAAAAAAATAGAAAAAAAATCTGAATTAGCAAAAAAAAAAAAAACAAAAAAAAATCTGAATTAACAAAACAAAAAAAATTAGAAAAAAAATAGAAAAAAAAAATCTGAATTAGCAAAAAATTGGAAAAAGAAATTATAAAACAAAATTGAATTAGCAAAAAAAGAAAGAAAAAAAATTAGAAAAAAAAATCTGAATTAGCAAAAAAAAATTGGAAAAAAAAAATTAGAAAAAAAAATTTGAATTAGCAAAAAAAATTTTGAATTAGCAAAAAAAAAAATCTGAATATGCAAAAAAAAAAAAAAAATCTGAATTAGCAAAAAAAAAAAAAATTAATTAGGAAAAAAAAATGAATTAGAAAAAAAAATCTGAATTAGCAAAAAAAAAAAATCTGAATTAACAAAAAAATATTAGCAAAAAAAAAAATCTGAATTAGCAAAAAAAAAAAAAAAAAAAAAAATTAGAAAAAAAATAGGGAAAAAATCTGAATTAGCAAAAAAAAAAATATTAATTAGGAAAAAAAAATAGAAAAAAAAAATCTGAATTAGCAAAAAAAAAAAAAAAATCTGAATTAGCAAAAAAAATAAAAATTAGAAGAAAAAAATAGAAAAAAATCTGAATTAGTAAAAAAAAAAAAAAAATTGGAGAAAAAAAATTTGAATTAGCAAAAAAAATTTGAATTAGCAAAAAAAAAATCTGAATTAGCAAAAAAAAAAAATCTGAATTAGCAAAAAAAAAAATATTTATTAGCAAAAAAAAAAAAATATGAATTAGAAAAAAAAAAATCTGATTAGCAAAAAAAAATAAAAATTAGCAAATTAGCAAAAATCAAAAAATTAGCAAAAAAAAAATCTGAATTAGCAAAAAGAACAAAAAAAAATTAGAAAAATAATAGACAAAAAAATCTGAATTAGCAAAAAAAAAAAAAATTAGAAAAAAATCTGAATTAGGAAAAAAAAAATTTGAATTAGCAAAAAAAAAAAAAAATGTAGAAAAAAAAATTTGAATTAGCAAAAAAAAAAAAAATCTGAATTAGCAAAAAAAAAAAATTGGAAAAAAAATTAGAAAAAAAATAGAAAAAAAATCTGAATTAGCAAAAAAAAAAAATTTGATTTAGCAAAAAAAAAAAAAAAAAAAATTAGAAAAAAAATTTGAATTAGCAAAAAAAAAAAAAAAAATCTGAATTAGCAAAAAAACAAAAAAAAAATTAAAAAAAATCTGAATTAGCAAAAAAAAAAAATAGAAAAAAGATCTGAATTAGCAAAAAAAAAATCTGAATTAGCAAAAAAAAAAAAAACTGAATTAGCAAAAAGAAAAAAAATTGGAAAATAAAATTAGAAAAAAAAATAGAAAAAAAATCTGAATTAGCACAAAAAAAAAAAATAGAAAAAAAAAATTTGAATTAGCAAAAAAAAAAAAAAATCTGAATTAGCAAAAAAACAAAAAAAAAATTAGAAAAAAAATAGACAAAAAAATCTGAATTAGCAAAAAAAAAAATAGAAAAAAAAATCTGAATTAGCAAAAAAAAAAAAAAAAAATTGGAAAAAAAAAATTAGAAAAAAAAATTTGAATTAGCAAAAAAAAACTGAATTAGCAAAAAAAAAAAAGCAAAAAAAATCTGAATTAGCAAAAAAAAAATTAGAAAAAAAATAGAAAAAAAATCTGAATTAGCAAAAAAAAAAAAAAATTAGCAAAAAAAAAACAAAAAAAATTAGAAAAAAAAAATTAGCAAAAAAAAATCTGAATTAGCAAAAAAAAAAAAAAAATTGGAAAAAAAAATTAGAAAAAAAAATCTGAATTAGCAAAAAAAAATCCGAATTAGCGAAAAACAAAAAAAAATTAGAAAAAAAAATCTGAATTATCAAAAAAAAAAAAAAATTAGAAAAAAAAATCTGAATTAGCAAAAAAAATCTGAATTAGCAAAAAAAAAATAGAAAAAAAAATCTGAATTAGCAAAAAAAAAAAAAACAAAAAACAATCTGAATTAGCAAAAAAAAACAAAATGGAAAAAAAAATTAGAAAAAAAATCTGAATTAGCAAAAAAAAAAATTGGAAAAAAAAATTAGAAAAAAAAATTTGAATTAGCAAAAAAAATTTTGAATTAGCAAAAAAAAAAAATCTGAATTTGCAAAAAAAAAAAAAAAATCTGAATTAGCAAAAAAAAAAAAAAATTAATTAGGAAAAAAAAATGAATTAGAAAAAAAAAATCTGAATTAGCAAAAAAAAAAATCTGAATTAACATAAAAATATTAGCAAAAAAAAAAAATCTGATTTAGCAAAAAAAAAAAAAAACAAAACAAAAAAAAAAATTAAAAAAAAAAATAGGAAAAAAATCTGAATTAGCAAAAAAAAAAAAAATATTAATTAGGAAAAAAAAATCTGCATTAGTAAAAAAAAAAAAAATGGAAACAAAAAATTAGAAATAAAAATTAAAAATTAGAAAAAAAAGAAAAAAAAATTAGAAAAAAAATCTGAATTAGCAAAAAAAAAAAATTTGAATTAGCAAAAAAAAAAAAAAAATTAGAAAAAAAAAAAAAAAAAAATCTGAATTAGCAAAAAAAAAAAAAAAAATCTGAATTAGCAAAAATCAAAAAATTAGCAAAAAAAAATCTGAATTAGCAAAAAGAACAAAAAAAAAAATTAGAAAAATAATAAACAAAAAAATCTGAATTAGCAAAAAAAAAAAAATTAGAAAAAAAATCTGAATTAGCAAAAAAAAAATTTGAATTACCAAAAAAAAAAAAAAAAAAAATGTAGAAAAAAAAATTTGAATTAGCAAAAAAAAAAAAAATCTGAATTAGCAAAAAAAAAAAAAATAGAAAAAAAATAGAAAAAAAAATCTGAATTAGCAAAAAAAAAAAAATTTGAATTAGCAAAAAAAAAAAAAAAATCTGAATTAGCAAAAAAACAAAAAAAAAATTAAAAAAAAAAATAGACAAAAAAATCTGAATTAGCAAAAAAAAAAAATAGAAAAAAAATCTGAATTAGCAAAAAAAAAATTAGAAGAAAAAAAAAATCTGAATTAGCAAAAAAAAAAAAAAATCTGAATTAGCAAAAAAAAAAATAAAAATTAGAAAATAGAAAAGAAAAAAAAATCTGAATTAGCAAAAAAAAAATAAAAAAAAATTGGAAAAAAAAAGAAATTAGCAAAAAAAAAACTTGAATTAGCAAAAAAAAAATATTAGCAAAAAAAAAAACAAAAAAAAATTAGAAAAAAAATCTGAATTAGCAAAAAAAAAAAATCTGAATTAGCAAAAAAAAAAAATTAGAAAAAAAATCTGAATTAGCAAAAAAAAAAAAATTAGAAAAAAAAATTTAGCAGATAAAAAAATCTGATTTAGCAAAAAAAAAAATCTGAATTAGCAAAAAAAAAAAAAACTGAATTAGCAAAAAAAAAAAAATTGAAAAAAAAAAATTAGAAAAAAAATAGAAAAAAAATCTGAATTAGCACAAAAAAAAAAAAAAAAAAATTTGTATTAGCAAAAAAAAAAAAAAAAAATCTGAATTAGCAAAAAAACAAAAAAAAAATTAGAAAAAAAATAGACAAAAAAATCTGAATTAGCAAAAAAAAAATAGAAAAAAAAATCTGAATTAGCAAAAAAAAAAAAAAATTGGAAAAAAAAATTAGAAAAAAAAATTTGAATTAGCAAAAAAAAAACTGAATTAGCAAAAAAAAAAAGCAAAAAAAAATCTGAATTAGCAAAAAAAAATTAGAAAAAAAATAGAAAAAAAAATCTGAATTAGCAAAAAAAAAAAAAAATTAGCAAAAAAAAACAAAAAAAATTAGAAAAAAAAAATTAGCAAAAAAAAAAATCTGAATTAGCAAAAAAAAAAAAAAAAATTGGAAAAAAAAATAGAAAAAAAAATCTGAATTAGCAAAAAAAAATCCGAATTAGCGAAAAACAAAAAAAAATTAGAAAAAAAAATCTGAATTAGCAAAAAAAATCTGAATTATCAAAAAAAAAATAAAATTAGAAAAAAAAATCTGAATTAGCAAAAAAAAAATTAGCAAAAAAAAAAAAAATAAAAAATAAATTAGCAGAAAAAAAAATCTGAATTAGCAAAAAAAAAAAAAAAAAATCTGAATTAGCAAAAAAAAACAAAACAAAACAAGAAAAATTAGAAAAAAAAAAAATAGAAAAAAATCTGAATTAGCAAAAAAAAAAAAATTAGAAAAAAAAAATCTGAACTAGCAAAAAAAAAATATTAAAAAAAAAATTAGCAAAAAACAAAAATCTGAATTAAAAAAAAAAATAAAAATTGGAAAAAAAAAAATTAGAAAAAAAAATCTGAATTAGCAAAAAACAAAAAAAAATTAGAAAAAAAAATCTTAATTGGCAAAAAAAATCTGAATTAGCAAAAAAAAACAAAAGAAAATTAGAAGAAAAAAATCCGAATTAGCAAAAAAAAAAAATCTGAATTAGCAAAAAAAAAAAAATTGGAAAAAAAAATTAGAAAAAAAATCTGAATTAGCAAAAAACAAAAAAAAATTAAAAAAAAAATCTGAATTAGCAAAAAAAAATCTGAATTAGCAAAAAAAAATCTGAATTAGCAAAAAAAAAACAAAAAAAAATTAGAAAAAATAATCTGAATTAGCAAAAAAAAAAAAAAAAAAAAAAAAAAAAATTAGCAAAAAAAAAAAAAAAATCTGAATTAGCAAAAAAAAAAAAAAAATTAATTAGAAAAAAAAAATCTGAATTAACAAAAAAAAACCAAAAAAAAATCTGAATTAGCAAAAAAAAATAAAAAAAAAATTTGAAAAAAAAAATTTGAAAAAAAAAATCTGAATTAGCAAAAAAAAAAAAATCTGAATTAGCAAAAGACAAAAAAAAAATATGAATTAGCAAAAAAAATCTGAATTAGCAAAAAAAAAAAAAAAAAAAATCTGAATTAGCAAAAAAAAAAAATCTGAATTAGCAAAAAAAAAAAAATTAGAAAAAAAAATCTGAATTAGCAAAAAAAAAAACAAAAAAATATTAGAAAAAAAATCTGAATTAGCAAAAAAAAAAATTAGAAAAAAAAAAATTAGCAAAAAAAAATGGAAAAAAAAATCTGAAGCAAAAAAAAAAAAAAATTAGAAAAAAAAATCTGAATTAGCAAAAAAAAAAATTGGAAAAAAAAAACTTGAAAAAAAAATCTGAATTAGCAAAAAAAAAAAAAAATCTGAATTAGCAAAAAACAAAAAAAAACTGAATTAGCAAAAAAAATAAAAAATCTGAATTAGCAAAAAAAAAAAAATTGGAAAAAAAATCTGAATTAGCAAAAAAACCAAAAAAAATTAGAAAAAAAAATCTGAATTAGCAAAAAAAAAAAAATCTGAATTAGCAAAAAACAAAAAAAAATTAGAAAAAAATCTGAATTAGCAAAAAAAAAAAAAAATCTGAATTAGCAAAAAAAAAACAAAAAAAAATCTGAATTAGCAAAAAAAAAATAAAAAAAAAAAATTAGAAAAAAAATCTGAATTAGCAAAAAAAAAATCTGAATTAGCAAAAAAAAAAAAAAAAAAAAAAAAAAAAAAAAAAAAAAAAGAAAAAAAAATCTGAATTAGCAAAAAAAAAAAAAAAATTAGAAGAAAAAAATCTGAATTAGCAAAAAAAAACTGAATTAGCAAAAAAAAAAAGCAAAAAAAAATCTGAATTAGCAAAAAAAAAAAAAAAAAATAGAAAAAAAATAGAAAAAAAAATCTGAATTAGCAAAAAAAAAAAAAATTAGCAAAAAAAAACAAATAAAATTAGAAAAAAAAAATTAGCAAAAAAAAAATTTGAATTAGCAAAAAAAAATTGGAAAAAAAAAATTAGAAAAAAAATCTGAATTAGCAAAAAAAAAATCCGAATTAGCGAAAAACAAAAAAAAATTAGAAAAAAAAATCTGAATTAGCAAAAAAAAAAATCTGAATTATCAAAAAAAAAAAAAAAAAATTAGAAAAAAAAATCTGAATTAGCAAAAAAAAAAACAAAAAAAAAATAGCAAAAAAAAAAAAAAAAAATTAGTAGAAATAAAAATCTGAATTAGCAAAAAAAAAAAAAAAAAAATCTGAATTAGAAAAAAAAAAAAAAAAACAAAACAAAACAAAAAAAATTAGAAAAAAAATAGAAAAAAATCTGAATTAGCAAAAAAAAAAAATTAGAAAAAAAATCTGAATTAGCAAAAAAAAATCTGAATTAGCAAAAAAAAACAAAAGAAAATTAAAAAAAAAATCTGAATTAGCAAAAAAAAAATCTGAATTAGCAAAAAAAAAAATAAAAATTAGAAAAAAAAAATCTGAACTAGCAAAAAAAAAATTGGAAAAAAAGTAGAAAAAAAATCTGAATTAGCAAAAAAAAAAAAAAATTAACAAAAAAAAAATCTGAATTAGCAAAAAAAAAAAAAAAAATTGGAAAAAAAAATTTGAAAAAAAAAATCTGAATTAGCAAAAAAAAAAAAAATCTGAATTAGCAAAAAACAAAAAAAAATCTGAATTAGCAAAAAAAAAAAAATCTGAATTAGCAAAAAAAAAAAAAAAAAAAATCTGAATTAGCAAAAAAAAAAAAATCTGAATTAGCAAAAAAAAAAAAAAAAAAAATCTGAATTAGCAAAAAAAAAAAAATTAGAAAAAAAAATCTGAATTAGCAAAAAAAAAACAAAAAAAATTAGCAAAAAACCCCGAATTAGCAAAAAAAAATTAGCATAAAAAAAAATCTGAATTAGCAAAAAAAAAATCTGAATTAGCAAACAAAAAAAAAACAAAAAAAAATTAGAAAAAAAATAGAAAAAAAAATCTGAATTAGCAAAAAAAAATTAGAAAAAAAAATCTGAATTAGCAAAAAAAAAAATTAGAAAAAAAAAATTAGCAAAAAACAAAAAATCTGAATTACCAAAAAAAAAAAAAAAAATTGGAAAAAAAATATTAGAAAAAAAAATCTGAGTTAGCAAAAAACAAAAAAAAATTAGAAAAAAAATCTGAATTAGCAAAAAAAATCTGAATTAGCAAAAAAAAAAAAATTAGAAAAAAAAAATCTGAATTAGCAAAAAAAAAAACAAAAAAAAATCTGAATTAGCAAAAAAAAAAATGGAAAAAAAAATTAGAAAAAAAAATCTGAATTAGCAAAAAAAAAAAAAAAAAGTCTGAATTAACAAAAAAAAAAAATTAGAAAAAAAATAGAAAAAAAAATTAACAAAAAACAAAAAATCTGAATTACCAAAAAAAAAAAAAAAAATTGGAAAAAAAAATATTAGAAAAAAAAAATCTTAGTTAGCAAAAAACAAAAAAAAAATTAGAAAAAAAAATTTAATTAGCAAAAAAAAATCTGAATTAGCAAAAAAATCTGAATTATCAAAAAAAAAAATAGAAAAAAAAACTGAATTAGCAAAAAAAAAAAAAACAAAAAAAAATCTGAATTAGCAAAAAAAAACAAAATGGAAAAAAAAATTAGAAAAAAAATCTGAATTAGCAAAAAAAAAAAATGGAAAAAAAAATTAGAAAAAAAATCTGAATTAGCAGAAAAAAAAAATCTGAATTAACAAAAAAAAAAAAATTAGAAAAAAAATAGAAAAAAAAATCTGAATTAGCAAAAAATTGGAAAAAGAAATTATAAAACAAAATTGAATTAGCAAAAAAAGAAAGAAAAAAAATTAGAAAAAAAAATCTGAATTAGCAAAAAAAAATTGGAAAAAAAAAATTAGAAAAAAAAATTTGAATTAGCAAAAAAAAATTTTGAATTAGCAAAAAAAAAAATCTGAATATGCAAAAAAAAAAAAAAATCTGAATTAGCAAAAAAAAAAAAATTGGAAAAAAAATCTGAATTAGCAAAAAAACCAAAAAAAATTAGAAAAAAAAATCTGAATTAGCAAAAAAAAAAAAATCTGAATTAGCAAAAAACAAAAAAAAATTAGAAAAAAATCTGAATTAGCAAAAAAAAAAAAAATCTGAATTAGCAAAAAAAAAAATCTGAATTAGCAAAAAAAAAACAAAAAAAAATCTGAATTAGCAAAAAAAAAATAAAAAAAAAAAATTAGAAAAAAAATCTGAATTAGCAAAAAAAAAATCTGAATTAGCAAAAAAAAAAAAAAAATTAGAAGAAAAAAATCTGAATTAGCAAAAAAAACTGAATTAGCAAAAAAAAAAAGCAAAAAAAAATCTGAATTAGCAAAAAAAAAAAAAAAAAAAAAAAAAAAAATAGAAAAAAAAATCTGAATTAGCAAAAAAAAAAAAAATTAGCAAAAAAAAACAAATAAAATTAGAAAAAAAAAATTAGCAAAAAAAAAATCTGAATTAGCAAAAAAAAATTGGAAAAAAAAAATTAGAAAAAAAATCTGAATTAGCAAAAAAAAAATCCGAATTAGCGAAAAACAAAAAAAAATTAGAAAAAAATCTGAATTAGCAAAAAAAAAATCTGAATTATCAAAAAAAAAAAAAAAAAATTAGAAAAAAAAATCTGAATTAGCAAAAAAAAAAACAAAAAAAAAATAGCAAAAAAAAAAAAAAAAATTAGTAGAAATAAAAATCTGAATTAGCAAAAAAAAAAAAAAAAAAAATCTGAATTAGAAAAAAAAAAAAAAAAACAAAACAAAACAAAAAAAATTAGAAAAAAAATAGAAAAAAATCTGAATTAGCAAAAAAAAAAAATTAGAAAAAAAATCTGAACTAGCAAAAAAAAAAATTAAAAAAAAAAATTAGCAAAAAACAAAAATCTGTATTAGCAAAAAAAAAAAAAAAATTGGAAAAAAAAATTAGAAAAAAAAATCTGAATTAGCAAAAAACAAAAAAAAATTAGAAAAAAAAATCTGAATTAGCAAAAAAAAATCTGAATTAGCAAAAAAAAACAAAAGAAAATTAAAAAAAAAATCTGAATTAGCAAAAAAAAAATCTGAATTAGCAAAAAAAAAAATAAAAATTAGAAAAAAAAAATCTGAACTAGCAAAAAAAAAATTGGAAAAAAAGTAGAAAAAAAATCTGAATTAGCAAAAAAAAAAAAAAACTGAATTAGCAAAAAAAAAAAAATTGAAAAAAAAAAATTAGAAAAAAAATAGAAAAAAAATCTGAATTAGCACAAAAAAAAAAAAAAAAAAATTTGTATTAGCAAAAAAAAAAAAAAAAAAAAATCTGAATTAGCAAAAAAACAAAAAAAAAATTAGAAAAAAAATAGACAAAAAAATCTGAATTAGCAAAAAAAAAATAGAAAAAAAAATCTGAATTAGCAAAAAAAAAAAAAAATTGGAAAAAAAAATTAGAAAAAAAAATTTGAATTAGCAAAAAAAAAACTGAATTAGCAAAAAAAAAAAGCAAAAAAAAATCTGAATTAGCAAAAAAAAATTAGAAAAAAAATAGAAAAAAAAATCTGAATTAGCAAAAAAAAAAAAAAAATTAGCAAAAAAAAACAAAAAAAATTAGAAAAAAAAAATTAGCAAAAAAAAAAATCTGAATTAGCAAAAAAAAAAAAAAAATTGGAAAAAAAAATAGAAAAAAAAATCTGAATTAGCAAAAAAAAATCCGAATTAGCGAAAAACAAAAAAAAATTAGAAAAAAAAATCTGAATTAGCAAAAAAAATCTGAATTATCAAAAAAAAAATAAAATTAGAAAAAAAAATCTGAATTAGCAAAAAAAAAATTAGCAAAAAAAAAAAAAATAAAAAATAAATTAGCAGAAAAAAAAATCTGAATTAGCAAAAAAAAAAAAAAAAATCTGAATTAGCAAAAAAAAAACAAAACAAAACAAGAAAAATTAGAAAAAAAAAAATAGAAAAAAATCTGAATTAGCAAAAAAAAAAAAATTAGAAAAAAAAAAACTGAACTAGCAAAAAAAAAATATTAAAAAAAAAATTAGCAAAAAACAAAAATCTGAATTAAAAAAAAAAAAAATAAAAATTGGAAAAAAAAAAATTAGAAAAAAAAAATCTGAATTAGCAAAAAACAAAAAAAAATTAGAAAAAAAAATCTGAATTGGCAAAAAAAATCTGAATTAGCAAAAAAAAACAAAAGAAAATTAGAAGAAAAAAATCCGAATTAGCAAAAAAAAAAAATCTGAATTAGCAAAAAAAAAAAATTGGAAAAAAAAATTAGAAAAAAAATCTGAATTAGCAAAAAACAAAAAAAAATTAAAAAAAAAATCTGAATTAGCAAAAAAAAATCTGAATTAGCAAAAAAAAATCTGAATTAGCAAAAAAAAAACAAAAAAAAATTAGAAAAAATAATCTGAATTAGCAAAAAAAAAAAAAAAAAAAAAAAAAAAAATTAGCAAAAAAAAAAAAAAATCTGAATTAGCAAAAAAAAAAAAAAAATTAATTAGAAAAAAAAAATCTGAATTAACAAAAAAAAACCAAAAAAAATCTGAATTAGCAAAAAAAAATAAAAAAAAAATTTGAAAAAAAAAATTTGAAAAAAAAATCTGAATTAGCAAAAAAAAAAAAATCTGAATTAGCAAAAGACAAAAAAAAAATATGAATTAGCAAAAAAAATCTGAATTAGCAAAAAAAAAAAAAAAAAAATCTGAATTAGCAAAAAAAAAAAATCTGAATTAGCAAAAAAAAAAAATTAGAAAAAAAAATCTGAATTCGCAAAAAAAAAAACAAAAAAATATTAGAAAAAAAATCTGAATTAGCAAAAAAAAAAATTAGAAAAAAAAAATTAGCAAAAAAAAATGGAAAAAAAAATCTGAAGCAAAAAAAAAAAAAAATTAGAAAAAAAAATCTGAATTAGCAAAAAAAAAAATTGGAAAAAAAAAATTTGAAAAAAAATCTGAATTAGCAAAAAAAAAAAAAAATCTGAATTAGCAAAAAACAAAAAAAAACTGAATTAGCAAAAAAAATAAAAAATCTGAATTAGCAAAAAAAAAAAAATTGGAAAAAAAATCTGAATTAGCAAAAAAACCAAAAAAAATTAGAAAAAAAAATC
>CAWVNZ010003073.1:0-96380 GCA_963930735.1 Dioctria linearis
TAAAGGCAATCCCTGGCGTAATTAAAATTTGCGACAGTATAAAATTATTTTTTGAAAAATTTACTATATAAAAGGCAATACCTGGCGTAATTAAAATTTGCGACAGTAAAAAATCAGTTTTTGAAAAATTTACTATAGAAAAGGCAATCCCTGGCGCAATTAAAATTTGCGACAGTAAAAAAATATTTTTTGAATAATTTACTGTAGAAAAGGCAATCCCTGGCGCAATTAAAATTTGCGACAGTAGAAAATTATTTTTTGAATAATTTACTATAGAAAAGGCAATCCCTGGCGCAATTAAAATTTGCGACAGTAAAAAATTATTTTTTGAATAATTTACTATAGAAAAGGCAATCCCTGGCGTAATTAAAATTTGCGACAGTAGAAAATTATTTTTTGAATAATTTACTATAGAAAAGGCAATCCCTGGCGTATTTAAAATTTGCGACAGTAAAAAATTATTTTTTGAATAATTTACTATAGAAAAGGCAATCCCTGGCGTATTTAAAATTTGCGACAGTAAAACATTATTTTTTGAATAATTTACTATAGAAAAGGCAATCCCTGGCGTAATTAAAATTTGCGACAGTATAAAATTATTTTTTGAAAAATTTACTATAGAAAAGGCAATCCCTGGCGTAATTAAAATTTGCGACAGTATAAAATTAATTTTTGAAAGATTTACTGTAGAAAAGGCAATCCCTGGCGCAATTAAAATTTGCGACAGTAGAAAATTATTTTTTGAATAATTTACTATAGAAAAGGCAATCCCTGGCGTAATTAAAATTTGCGACAGTATAAAATTATTTGTTGAAAAATTTACTATATAAAAGGCAATTCCTGGCGTAATTAAAATTTGCGACAGTATAAAATTATTTTTTGAAAAATTTACTATATAAAAGGCAATCTCTGGTGTATTTAAAATTTGCGACAGTAAAAATTAATTTTTGAAAAATTTACTACAGAAAAGGCAATCCCTGGCGCAATTACAATTTGCGACAGTAAAAATATTATTTTTTTGCAAAATTTACTGTAGAAAAGGCAATCCCTGGCGTATTTAAAATTTGCGACAGTATAAAATTAATTTTTGAAAAATTTTACTACAGAAAAGGCAATCCCTGGCGCAACTAAAAATTTGCGACAGTAAAAAATTAATTTGTGAATAATTTACTATAGAAAAGGCAATCCCTGGCGCAATTAAAATTTGTGACAGTAGAAAATTATTTTTTGAATAATTTACTATAGAAAAGACAATCCCTGGCGTAATTAAAATTTGCGACAGTATAAAATTATTTTTTGAAAAATTTACTATATAAAAGGCAATCCCTGGCGTATTTAAAATTTGCGACAGTAGAAAATTATTTTTTGAAAAATTTACTATAAAAAAGGCAATCCTGGCGCCATTAAAATTTGCGACAGTAAAAAATTATTTTTTGAATAATTTACTATAGAAAAGGCAATCCCTGGCGTAATTAAAATTTGCGACAGTAGAAAATTATTTTTTTGAATAATTTACTATAGAAAACGCAATCCCTGGCGCAATTAAAATTTGCGACAGTAAAAAATTATTTTTTGAATAATTTACTATAGAAAAGGCAATCCCTGGCGTAATTAAAATTTGCGACAGTAGAAAAATTATTTTTTGAATAACTACTATAGAAAAGGCAATCCCTGGCGTATTTAAAATTTGCGACAGTAAAAAAATATTTTTTGAATAATTTACTATAGAAAAGGCAATACCTGGCGTAATTAAAATTTGCGATAGTAGTAAATTATTTTTTGAATAATTTACTATAGAAAAGGCAATCCCTGGCGTAATTAAAATATGCGACAATATAAAATTATTTTTTGAAAAATTTACTATATGAAAGGCAATCCCTGGCGTATTTAAAATTTGCGACAGTAGAAAATTATTTTTTGAAAAATTTACTATAGAAAAGGCAATCCCTGGCGTAATTAAAATTTGCGACAGTAAAAAATTAATTTGTGAAAAATTTACTATAGAAAAGGCAATCCCTGGCGGAATTAAAATTTGCAACAGTAAAAAATTATTTTTTGCAAAATTTACTGTAGAAAAGGCAATCCCTGGCGCAATTAAATTTTGCGATAGTAAAATATTATTTTTTGAATAATTTACTATAGAAAAGGCAATCCCTGGCGGATTTGAAATTTGCGACAGTAAAAAATTATTTTTTGAATAATTTACTATAGAAAAGGCAATCCCTGGCGTAATTAAAATTTGCGACAGTAGAAAATTATTTTTTGAATAATTTACTATAGAAAAGGCAATCCCTAGCGCAATTAAAACTTGCGATAGTAAAAAATTATTTTTTCAAATTTACTATAGAAAAGGCAATCCCTGGCGTAATTAAAATTTGCGACAGTTGAAAATTATTTTTTGAATAATTTACTATAGAAAAGGCAATCCCTGGCGCACTTAAAATTTGCGACAGTAAAAAATTATTTTTTGAATAATTTACTATAGAAAAGGCAATTCCTGGCGTAATTAAAATTTGCGACAGTAGAAAATTATTTTTTGAATAATTTACTATAGAAAAGGCAATCCCTGGCGCAATTAAAATTTGCGACAGTAAAAAATTATTTTTTGAAAAATTTACTATAGAAAAGGTAATCCCTGGCGCAATTACAATTTGCGATAGTAAAAAATTATTTTTTGAAAAATTTACTGTAGAAAGGCAATCCCTGGCGCAATTAAAATTTGCGACAGTAGAAAATTATTTTTTGAATAATTTTACTATAGAAAAGGCAATCCCTGGCGCAATTAAAACTTGCGATAGTACAAAATTATTTTTTGAATAATTTACAATAGAAAAGGCAATCCCTGGCGTAATTAAAATTTGCGACAGTAGAAAATTATTTTTTGAATAATTTGCTATAGAAAAGGCAATTCCTGGCGTATTTAAAATTTGCGACAGTAAAAAATTATTTTTTGAATAATTTACTATAGAAAAGGCAATCCCTGGCGTATTTAAAATCTGCGACAGTAAAAAATTATTTTTTGAATAATTTACTATAGAAAAGGCAATCCCTGGCGTAATTAAAATTTGCGACAGTTTAAAATTATTTTTGAAAAATTTACTATAGAAAAGGCAATCCCTGGCGTAATTAAAATTTGCGACAGTAAAAAATTAATATGTGAAAAATTTACTACAGAAAAGGCAATCCCTGGCGTATTTAAAATTTGCGACAGTAAAAAATTAATTTTTGAAAAATTTACTATAGAAAAGGCAATCCCTGGCGTAATTAAAATTTGCGACAGTAGAAAATTATTTTCTGAATAATTTACTATAGAAAAGGCAATCCCTGGCGTAATTAAAATTTGCGACAGTATAAAATTATTTTTTGAAAAATTTACTACATAAAAGGCAATCCCTGGCGTATTTAAAATTTGCGACAGTAAAAAATTAATTTTTGAAAAATTTACTATAGAAAAGGCAATCCCTGGCGTAATTAAAATTTGCGACAGTAGAAAATTATTTTCTGAATAATTTACTATAGAAAAGGCAATCCCTGGCGTAATTAAAATTTGTGACATTATAAAATTATTTTTTGAAAAATTTACTATATAAAAGGCAATCCCTGGCGTATTTAAAATTTGCGACAGTAGAAAATGATTTTTTGAAAAATTTACTATATAAAAGGCAATCTATGGCGCAATTAAAATTTGCGACAGTAAAAAATTATTTTTTGAATAATTTACTATAGAAAAGGCAATCCCTGGCGTAATTAAAATTTGCGACAGTAGAAAATTATTTTTTGAATAATTTACTATAGAAAAGGCAATCCCTGCGCAATTAAAATTTGCGACAGTAAAAAAATTATTTTTTGAATAATTTACTATAGAAAAGGCAATCCCTGGCGTAATTAAAATTTGCGACAGTAGAAAATTATTTTTTGAATAATTTACTATAGAAAGGCAAACCTGGCGCATTAAACTTGCGAATTTAACTTGCGATAGAAAAAATTATTTTTTGAAAAATTTACTATATAAAAGGCAATCCCTGGCGTATTTAAAATTTTCGACAGTAGAAAATTATTTTTTGAAAAATTTACTATAGAAAAGGCAATCCCTGGCGTAATTAAAATTTGCGACAGTAAAAAATTAATTTGTGAAAAACTTACTATAGAAAAGGCAATCCCTGGCGCAATTAAAATTTGCAACAGTAAAAAATTATTTTTTGGAAAATTTACTGTAGAAAAGGCAATCCCTGGCGCAATTAAAACTTGCGATAGTAAAAAATTATTTTTTGAATAATTTACTATAGAAAAGGCAATCCCTGGCGGATTTGAAATTTGCGACAGTAAAAAATTATTTTTTGAATAATTTACTATAGAAAAGGCAATCCCTGGCGTAATTAAAATTTGCGACAGTAGAAAATTATTTTTTGAATAATTTACTATAGAAAAGGCAATCCGTGGCGCAATTAAAATTTGCAACAGTAAAAAATTATTTTTTGAATAATTTACTATAGAAAAGGCAATCCCTGGCGTAATTAAAATTTGCGACAGTAGAAAATTAATTTTTGAATAATTTACTTTAGAAAAGGCAATCCCTGGCGTATTTAAAATTTGCGACAGTAAAAAATTATTTTTTGAACAATTTACTATAGAAAAGGCAATCCCTGGCGTATTTAAAATTTGCGAAAGTAAAAAATTATTTTTTGAATAATTTACTATAGTAAAGGCAATCCCTGGCGTAATTAAAATTTGCGACAGTATAAAATTATTTTTTGAAAAATTTACTGTAGAAAAGGCAATCCCTGGCGTATTTAAAATTTGCGACAGTATAAAATTAATTTTTGAAAAATTTACTGTAGAAAAGGCAATCCCTGGCGCAGTTAAAATTTGCGACAGTAAAAATTTTTTTTTTGCAAAATTTACTATAGAAGAGGCAATCCCTGGCGTATTTAAAATTTGTGACAGTAAAAAATTAATTTTTGAAAAATTTACTACAGAAAAGGCAATCCCTGGCGCAATTAAAATTTGCGACAGTAAAAAATTAATTTGTGAATAATTTACTATAGAAAAGGCAATCCCTGGCGCAATTAAAATTTGTGACAGTTGAAAATTATTTTTTGAATAATTTACTATAGAAAAGACAATCCCTGGCGTAATTAAAATTTGCGACAGTATAAAATTATTTTTTGAAAAATTTACTATATAAAAGGCAATCCCTGGCGTATTTAAAATTTGCGACAGTAGAAAATTATTTTTTGAAAAATTTACTATAAAAAAGGCAATCCCTGGCGCCATTAAAATTTGCGACAGTAAAAAATTATTTTTTGAATAATTTACTATAGAAAAGGCAATCCCTGGCGTAATTAAAATTTGCGACAGTAGAAAATTATTTTTTTGAATAATTTACTATAGAAAAGGCAATCCCTGGCGCAATTAAAATTTGCGACAGTAAAAAATTATTTTTTGAATAATTTACTATAGAAAAGGCAATCCTTGGCGTATTTAAAATTTGCGACAGTAAAAAATTATTTTTTGAATAATTTACTATAGTAAAGGCAATCCCTGGCGTAATTAAAATTTGCGACAGTATAAAATTATTTTTTGAAAAATTTACTATATAAAAGGCAATACCTGGCGTAATTAAAATTTGCGACAGTAAAAAATCAGTTTTTGAAAAATTTACTATAGAAAAGGCAATCCCTGGCGCAATTAAAATTTGCGACAGTAAAAAATTATTTTTTGAATAATTTACTGGAGAAAGGCAATCCCTGGCGCAATTAAAATTTGCGACAGTAGAAAATTATTTTTTGAATAATTTACTATAGAAAAGGCAATCCCTGGCGCAATTAAAATTTGCGACAGTAAAAAATTATTTTTTGAATAATTTACTATAGAAAAGGCAATCCCTGGCGTAATTAAAATTTGCGACCGTAGAAAATTATTTTTTAAATAATTTACTGTAGAAAGGCAATCCCAGGCGCAATTAAAATTTGCGACTGTAGAAAATTATTTTTTGAAAAGTTTACTATAGAAAAGGCAATCCCTGGCGCAATTAAAATTTGCGACAGTAAAAAATTATTTTTTGCAAAATTTACTGTAGAAAAGGCAATCCCTGGCGCAATTAAAACTTGCGATAGTAAAAAATTATTTTTTGAATAATTTACTATAGAAAAGGCAATCCCTGGCGGATTTGAAATTTGCGACAGTAAAAAATTATTTTTTGAATAATTTTCTATAGAAAAGGCAATCCCTGGCGTAATTAAAATTTGCGACATTAGAAAATTATTTTTTGAATAATTTACTATAGAAAAGGCAATCCCTGGCACAATTAAAATTTGCGCCAGTGGAAAATTATTTTTTGAAAAATTTACTGTAGAAAAAGCAATCCCTGGCGTAATTAAAATTTGCGACATTATAAAATTATTTTTTGAAAAATTTACAATAGAAAAGGCAATCCCTGGCGTATTTAAAATTTGCGACAGTAAAAAATTAATTTTTGAAAAATTTACTATAGAAAAGGCAATCCCTGGCACAATTAAAATTTGCGCCAGTGGAAAATTATTTTTTGAAAAATTTACAATAGAAAAGGCAATCCCTGGCGTATTTAAAATTTGCGACAGTAAAAAATTAATTTTTGAAAAATTTACTATAGAAAAGGCAATCCCTGGCACAATTAAAATTTGCGCCAGTGGAAAATTATTTTTTGAAAAATTTACTGTAGAAAAAGCAATCCCTGGCGCAATTAAAATTTGCGACAGTAAAAAATTATTTTTTGAATAATTTACTATAGAAAAGGCAATCCCTGGCGGATTTGAAATTTGCGACAGTAAAAAATTATTTTTTGAATAATTTACTATAGAAAAGGCAATCCCTGGCGTAATTAAAATTTGCGACAGTAGAAAATTATTTTTTGAATAATTTACTATAGAAAAGGCAATCCGTGGCGCAATTAAAATTTGCAACAGTAAAAAATTATTTTTTGAATAATTTACTATAGAAAAGGCAATCCCTGGCGTAATTAAAATTTGCGACAGTAGAAAATTAATTTTTGAATAATTTACTATAGAAAAGGCAATCCCTGGCGTATTTAAAATTTGCGACAGTAAAAAATTATTTTTTGAACAATTTACTATAGAAAAGGCAATCCCTGGCGTATTTAAAATTTGCGAAAGTAAAAAATTATTTTTTGAATAATTTACTATAGTAAAGGCAATCCCTGGCGTAATTAAAATTTGCGACAGTATAAAATTATTTTTTGAAAAATTTACTATATAAAAGGCAATACCTGGCGTAATTAAAATTTGCGACAGTAAAAAATCAGTTTTTGAAAAATTTACTATAGAAAAGGCAATCCCTGGCGCAATTAAAATTTGCGACAGTAAAAAAATATTTTTTGAATAATTTACTGTAGAAAGGCAATCCCTGGCGCAATTAAAATTTGCGACAGTAGAAAATTATTTTTTGAATAATTTACTATAGAAAAGGCAACCCCTGGCGCAATTAAAATTTGCGACAGTAAAAAATTATTTTTTGAATAATTTACTATAGAAAAGGCAATCCCTGGCGTAATTAAAATTTGCGACAGTAGAAAATTATTTTTTGAATAATTTACTATAGAAAAGGCAATCCCTGGCGTATTTAAAATTTGCGACAGTAAAAAATTATTTTTTGAATAATTTACTATAGAAAAGGCAATCCCTGGCGTATTTAAAATTTGCGACAGTAAAACATTATTTTTTGAATAATTTACTATAGAAAAGGCAATCCCTGGCGTAATTAAAATTTGCGACAGTATAAAATTATTTTTTGAAAAATTTACTATAGAAAAGGCAATCCCTGGCGTAATTAAAATTTGCGACAGTATAAAATTAATTTTTGAAAGATTTACTGTAGAAAAGGCAATCCCTGGCGCAATTAAAATTTGCGACAGTAGAAAATTATTTTTTGAATAATTTACTATAGAAAAGGCAATCCCTGGCGTAATTAAAATTTGCGACAGTATAAAATTATTTTTTGAAAAATTTACTATATAAAAGGCAATTCCTGGCGTAATTAAAATTTGCGACAGTATAAAATTATTTTTTGAAAAATTTACTATATAAAAGGCAATCTCTGGTGTATTTAAAATTTGCGACAGTAAAAATTAATTTTTGAAAAATTTACTACAGAAAAGGCAATCCCTGGCGCAATTACAATTTGCGACAGTAAAAAATTATTTTTTTGCAAAATTTACTGTAGAAAAGGCAATCCCTGGCGTATTTAAAATTTGCGACAGTATAAAATTAATTTTTGAAAAATTTACTGTAGAAAAGGCAATCCCTGGCGCAGTTAAAACTTGCGACAGTAAAAATTTTTTTTTGCAAAATTTACTATAGAAGAGGCAATCCCTGGCGTATTTAAAATTTGTGACAGTAAAAAATTAATTTTTGAAAAATTTACTACAGAAAAGGCAATCCCTGGCGCAATTAAAATTTGCGACAGTAAAAAATTAATTTGTGAATAATTTACTATAGAAAAGGCAATCCCTGGCGCAATTAAAATTTGTGACAGTAGAAAATTATTTTTTGAATAATTTACTATAGAAAAGACAATCCCTGGCGTAATTAAAATTTGCGACAGTATAAAATTATTTTTTGAAAAATTTACTATATAAAAGGCAATCCCTGGCGTATTTAAAATTTGCGACAGTAGAAAATTATTTTTTGAAAAATTTACTATAAAAAAGGCAATCCCTGGCGCCATTAAAATTTGCGACAGTAAAAAATTATTTTTTGAATAATTTACTATAGAAAAGGCAATCCCTGGCGTAATTAAAATTTGCGACAGTAGAAAATTATTTTTTTGAATAATTTACTATAGAAAAGGCAATCCCTGGCGCAATTAAAATTTGCGACAGTAAAAAATTATTTTTTGAATAATTTACTATAGAAAAGGCAATCCCTGGCGTAATTAAAATTTGCGACAGTAGAAAATTATTTTTTGAATAACTTACTATAGAAAAGGCAATCCCTGGCGTATTTAAAATTTGCGACAGTAAAAAAATATTTTTTGAATAATTTACTATAGAAAAGGCAATACCTGGCGTAATTAAAATTTGCGATAGTAGTAAATTATTTTTTGAATAATTTACTATAGAAAAGGCAATCCCTGGCGTAATTAAAATATGCGACAATATAAAATTATTTTTTGAAAAATTTACTATATGAAAGGCAATCCCTGGCGTATTTAAAATTTGCGACAGTAGAAAATTATTTTTTGAAAAATTTACTATAGAAAAGGCAATCCCTGGCGTAATTAAAATTTGCGACAGTAAAAAATTAATTTGTGAAAAATTTACTATAGAAAAGGCAATCCCTGGCGGAATTAAAATTTGCAACAGTAAAAAATTATTTTTTGCAAAATTTACTGTAGAAAAGGCAATCCCTGGCGCAATTAAATTTTGCGATAGTAAAATATTATTTTTTGAATAATTTACTATAGAAAAGGCAATCCCTGGCGGATTTGAAATTTGCGACAGTAAAAAATTATTTTTTGAATAATTTACTATAGAAAAGGCAATCCCTGGCGTAATTAAAATTTGCGACAGTAGAAAATTATTTTTTGAATAATTTACTATAGAAAAGGCAATCCCTAGCGCAATTAAAACTTGCGATAGTAAAAAATTATTTTTTGAATAATTTACTATAGAAAAGGCAATCCCTGGCGTAATTAAAATTTGCGACAGTTGAAAATTATTTTTTGAATAATTTACTATAGAAAAGGCAATCCCTGGCGCACTTAAAATTTGCGACAGTAAAAAATTATTTTTTGAATAATTTACTATAGAAAAGGCAATTCCTGGCGTAATTAAAATTTGCGACAGTAGAAAATTATTTTTTGAATAATTTACTATAGAAAAGGCA
Organism: Dioctria linearis; assembly: GCA_963930735.1. NCBI lineage: Eukaryota > Metazoa > Arthropoda > Insecta > Diptera > Asilidae > Dioctria > Dioctria linearis. The sequence goes on from CAWVNZ010003073.1 coordinate 9,882, forward strand.
ATCCCTGGCGCAATTAAAATTTGCGACAGTAAAAAATTATTTTTTGAAAAATTTACTATAGAAAAGGTAATCCCTGGCGCAATTACAATTTGCGATAGTAAAAAATTATTTTTTGAAAAATTTACTGTAGAAAGGCAATCCCTGGCGCAATTAAAATTTGCGACAGTAGAAAATTATTTTTTGAATAATTTACTATAGAAAAGGCAATCCCTGGCGCAATTAAAACTTGCGATAGTAAAAAATTATTTTTTGAATAATTTACAATAGAAAAGGCAATCCCTGGCGTAATTAAAATTTGCGACAGTAGAAAATTATTTTTTGAATAATTTGCTATAGAAAAGGCAATTCCTGGCGTATTTAAAATTTGCGACAGTAAAAAATTATTTTTTGAATAATTTACTATAGAAAAGGCAATCCCTGGCGTATTTAAAATCTGCGACAGTAAAAAATTATTTTTTGAATAATTTACTATAGAAAAGGCAATCCCTGGCGTAATTAAAATTTGCGACAGTTTAAAATTATTTTTTGAAAAATTTACTATAGAAAAGGCAATCCCTGGCGTAATTAAAATTTGCGACAGTAAAAAATTAATTTGTGAAAAATTTACTACAGAAAAGGCAATCCCTGGCGTATTTAAAATTTGCGACAGTAAAAAATTAATTTTTGAAAAATTTACTATAGAAAAGGCAATCCCTGGCGTAATTAAAATTTGCGACAGTAGAAAATTATTTTCTGAATAATTTACTATAGAAAAGGCAATCCCTGGCGTAATTAAAATTTGCGACAGTATAAAATTATTTTTTGAAAAATTTACTACATAAAAGGCAATCCCTGGCGTATTTAAAATTCGCGACAGTAAAAAATTAATTTTTGAAAAATTTACTATAGAAAAGGCAATCCCTGGCGTAATTAAAATTTGCGACAGTAGAAAATTATTTTCTGAATAATTTACTATAGAAAAGGCAATCCCTGGCGTAATTAAAATTTGCGACATTATAAAATTATTTTTTGAAAAATTTACTATATAAAAGGCAATCCCTGGCGTATTTAAAATTTGCGACAGTAGAAAATGATTTTTTGAAAAATTTACTATATAAAAGGCAATCTATGGCGCAATTAAAATTTGCGACAGTAAAAAATTATTTTTTGAATAATTTACTATAGAAAAGGCAATCCCTGGCGTAATTAAAATTTGCGACAGTAGAAAATTATTTTTTGAATAATTTACTATAGAAAAGGCAATCCCTGGCGCAATTAAAATTTGCGACAGTAAAAAATTATTTTTTGAATAATTTACTATAGAAAAGGCAATCCCTGGCGTAATTAAAATTTGCGACAGTAGAAAATTATTTTTTGAATAATTTACTATAGAAAAGGCAAACCCTGGCGCAATTAAAACTTGCGATAGTAAAAAATTATTTTTTGAAAAATTTACTATATAAAAGGCAATCCCTGGCGTATTTAAAATTTTCGACAGTAGAAAATTATTTTTTGAAAAATTTACTATAGAAAAGGCAATCCCTGGCGTAATTAAAATTTGCGACAGTAAAAAATTAATTTGTGAAAAACTTACTATAGAAAAGGCAATCCCTGGCGCAATTAAAATTTGCAACAGTAAAAAATTATTTTTTGGAAAATTTACTGTAGAAAAGGCAATCCCTGGCGCAATTAAAACTTGCGATAGTAAAAAATTATTTTTTGAATAATTTACTATAGAAAAGGCAATCCCTGGCGGATTTGAAATTTGCGACAGTAAAAAATTATTTTTTGAATAATTTACTATAGAAAAGGCAATCCCTGGCGTAATTAAAATTTGCGACAGTAGAAAATTATTTTTTGAATAATTTACTATAGAAAAGGCAATCCCTGGCGCAATTAAAATTTGCAACAGAAAAAAATTATTTTTTGCAAAATTTACTGTAGAAAAGGCAAACCCTGGCGCAATTAAAACTTGCGATAGTAAAAAATTATTTTTTGAATAATTTACTATAGAAAAGGCAATCCCTGGCGTATTTAAAATTTGCGACAGTAAAAAATTATTTTTTGAATAATTTACTATGGAAAAGGCAATCCCTGGCGTAATTAAAATTTGCGACAGTAGAAAATTATTTTTTGAATAATTTACTATAGAAAAGGCAATCCCTGGCGCAATTAAAATTTGCGACAGTAAAAAATTATTTTTTTAATAATTTACTATAGAAAAGGCAATCCCTGGCGTAATTAAAATTTGCGACATTATAAAATTATTTTTTGAAAAATTTACAATAGAAAAGGCAATCCCTGGCGTATTTAAAATTTGCGACAGTAAAAAATTAATTTTTGAAAAATTTACTATAGAAAAGGCAATCCCTGGCGCAATTAAAATTTGCGCCAGTGGAAAATTATTTTTTGAAAAATTTACTGTAGAAAAAGCAATCCCTGGCGCAATTAAAATTAGCGACAGTAAAAAATTATTTTTTGAATAATTTACTACAGAAAAGGCAATCCCTGGCGTAATTAAAATTTGCGACAGTAGAAAATTATTTTTTGAATAATTTACTATAGAAAAGGCAATCCCTGGCGTATTTAAAATTTGCGACAGTAAAAAATTATTTTTTGAATAATTTACTATAGAAAAGGCAATCCTTGGCGTATTTAAAATTTGCGACAGTAAAAAATTATTTTTTGAATAATTTACTATAGTAAAGGCAATCCCTGGCGTAATTAAAATTTGCGACAGTATAAAATTATTTTTTGAAAAATTTACTATATAAAAGGCAATACCTGGCGTATTTAAAATTTGCGACAGTAAAAAATTATTTTTTGATTAATTTACTATAGAAAAGGCAATCCTTGGCGTATTTAAAATTTGCGACAGTAAAAAATTATTTTTTGAATAATTTACTATAGTAAAGGCAATCCCTGGCGTAATTAAAATTTGCGACAGTATAAAATTATTTTTTGAAAAATTTACTATATAAAAGGCAATACCTGGCGTAATTAAAATTTGCGACAGTAAAAAATCAGTTTTTGAAAAATTTACTATAGAAAAGGCAATCCCTGGCGCAATTAAAATTTGCGACAGTAAAAAATTATTTTTTGAATAATTTACTGGAGAAAGGCAATCCCTGGCGCAATTAAAATTTGCGACAGTAGAAAATTATTTTTTGAATAATTTACTATAGAAAAGGCAATCCCTGGCGCAATTAAAATTTGCGACAGTAAAAAATTATTTTTTGAATAATTTACTATAGAAAAGGCAATCCCTGGCGTAATTAAAATTTGCGACCGTAGAAAATTATTTTTTAAATAATTTACTGTAGAAAGGCAATCCCAGGCGCAATTAAAATTTGCGACAGTAGAAAATTATTTTTTGAAAAGTTTACTATAGAAAAGGCAATCCCTGGCGCAATTAAAATTTGCGACAGTAAAAAATTATTTTTTGCAAAATTTACTGTAGAAAAGGCAATCCCTGGCGCAATTAAAACTTGCGATAGTAAAAAATTATTTTTTGAATAATTTACTATAGAAAAGGCAATCCCTGGCGGGTTTGAAATTTGCGACAATAAAAAATTATTTTTTGAATAATTTACTATAGAAAAGGCAATCCCTGGCGTAATTAAAATTTGCGACATTAGAAAATTATTTTTTGAATAATTTACTATAGAAAAGGCAATCCCTGGCACAAATAAAATTTGCGCCAGTGGAAAATTATTTTTTGAAAAATTTACTGTAGAAAAAGCAATCCCTGGCGTAATTAAAATTTGCGACATTATAAAATTATTTTTTGAAAAATTTACAATAGAAAAGGCAATCCCTGGCGTATTTAAAATTTGCGACAGTAAAAAATTAATTTTTGAAAAATTTACTATAGAAAAGGCAATCCCTGGCACAATTAAAATTTGCGCCAGTGGAAAATTATTTTTTGAAAAATTTACAATAGAAAAGGCAATCCCTGGCGTATTTAAAATTTGCGACAGTAGAAAATTATTTTCTGAATAATTTACTATAGAAAAGGCAATCCCTGGCGTAATTAAAATTTGCGACATTATAAAATTATTTTTTGAAAAATTTACTATATAAAAGGCAATCCCTGGCGTATTTAAAATTTGCGACAGTAGAAAATGATTTTTTGAAAAATTTACTATATAAAAGGCAATCTATGGCGCAATTAAAATTTGCGACAGTAGAAAATTATTTTTTGAATAATTTACTATAGAAAAGGCAATCCGTGGCGCAATTAAAATTTGCGACAATAAAAAATTATTTTTTGAATAATTTACTATAGAAAAGGCAATCCCTGGCGTAATTAAAATTTGCGACAGTAGAAAATTAATTTTTGAATAATTTACTATAGAAAAGGCAATCCCTGGCGTATTTAAAATTTGCGACAGTAAAAAATTATTTTTTGAACAATTTACTATAGAAAAGGCAATCCCTGGCGTATTTAAAATTTGCGACAGTAAAAAATTATTTTTTGAATAATTTACTATAGTAAAGGCAATCCCTGGCGTAATTAAAATTTGCGACAGTATAAAATTATTTTTTGAAAAATTTACTATATAAAAGGCAATACCTGGCGTAATTAAAATTTGCGACAGTAAAAAATCAGTTTTTGAAAAATTTACTATAGAAAAGGCAATCCCTGGCGCAATTAAAATTTGCGACAGTAAAAAAATATTTTTTGAATAATTTACTGTAGAAAGGCAATCCCTGGCGCAATTAAAATTTGCGACAGTAGAAAATTATTTTTTGAATAATTTACTATAGAAAAGGCAATCCCTGGCGCAATTAAAATTTGCGACAGTAAAAAATTATTTTTTGAATAATTTACTATAGAAAAGGCAATCCCTGGCGTAATTAAAATTTGCGACAGTAGAAAATTATTTTTTGAATAATTTACTATAGAAAAGGCAATCCCTGGCGTATTTAAAATTTGCGACAGTAAAAAATTATTTTTTGAATAATTTCCTATAGAAAAGGCAATCCCTGGCGTATTTAAAATTTGCGACAGTAAAACATTATTTTTTGAATAATTTACTATAGAAAAGGCAATCCCTGGCGTAATTAAAATTTGCGACAGTATAAAATTATTTTTTGAAAAATTTACTATAGAAAAGGCAATCCCTGGCGTAATTAAAATTTGCGACAGTATAAAATTAATTTTTGAAAAATTTACTGTAGAAAAGGCAATCCCTGGCGCAATTAAAATTTGCGACAGTAGAAAATTATTTTTTGAATAATTTACTATAGAAAAGGCAATCCCTGGCGTAATTAAAATTTGCGACAGTATAAAATTATTTTTTGAAAAATTTACTATATAAAAGGCAATTCCTGGCGTAATTAAAATTTGCGACAGTATAAATTTATTTTTTGAAAAATTTACTATATAAAAGGCAATCTGTGGTGTATTTAAAATTTGCGACAGTAAAAAATTAATTTTTGAAAAATTTACTACAGAAAAGGCAATCCCTGGCGCAATTACAATTTGCGACAGTAAAAAATTATTTTTTTGCAAAATTTACTGTAGAAAAGGCAATCCCTGGCGTATTTAAAATTTGCGACAGTATAAAATTAATTTTTGAAAAATTTACTGTAGAAAAGGCAATCCCTGGCGCAGTTAAAATTTGCGACAGTAAAAAATTTTTTTTGCAAAATTTACTATAGAAGAGGCAATCCCTGGCGTATTTAAAATTTGTGACAGTAAAAAATTAATTTTTGAAAAATTTACTACAGAAAAGGCAATCCCTGGCGCAATTAAAATTTGCGACAGTAAAAAATTAATTTGTGAATAATTTACTATAGAAAAGGCAATCCCTGGCGCAATTAAAATTTGTGACAGTAGAAAATTATTTTTTGAATAATTTACTATAGAAAAGACAATCCCTGGCGTAATTAAAATTTGCGACAGTATAAAATTATTTTTTGAAAAATTTACTATATAAAAGGCAATCCCTGGCGTATTTAAAATTTGCGACAGTAGAAAATTATTTTTTGAAAAATTTACTATAAAAAAGGCAATCCCTGGCGCCATTAAAATTTGCGACAGTAAAAAATTATTTTTTGAATAATTTACTATAGAAAAGGCAATCCCGGGCGTAATTAAAATTTGCGACAGTAGAAAATTATTTTTTTGAATAATTTACTATAGAAAAGGCAATCCCTGGCGCAATTAAAATTTGCGACAGTAAAAAATTATTTTTTGAATAATTTACTATAGAAAAGGCAATCCCTGGCGTAATTAAAATTTGCGACAGTAGAAAATTATTTTTTGAATAACTTACTATAGAAAAGGCAATCCCTGGCGTATTTAAAATTTGCGACAGTAAAAAAATATTTTTTGAATAATTTACTATAGAAAAGGCAATACCTGGCGTAATTAAAATTTGCGATAGTAGTAAATTATTTTTTGAATAATTTACTATAGAAAAGGCAATCCCTGGCGTAATTAAAATATGCGACAGTATAAAATTATTTTTTGAAAAATTTACTATATGAAAGGCAATCCCTGGCGTATTTAAAATTTGCGACAGTAGAAAATTATTTTTTGAAAAATTTACTATAGAAAAGGCAATCCCTGGCGTAATTAAAATTTGCGACAGTAAAAAATTAATTTGTGAAAAATTTACTATAGAAAAGGCAATCCCTGGCGGAATTAAAATTTGCAACAGTAAAAAATTATTTTTTGCAAAATTTACTGTAGAAAAGGCAATCCCTGGCGCAATTAAATTTTGCGATAGTAAAATATTATTTTTTGAATAATTTACTATAGAAAAGGCAATCCCTGGCGGATTTGAAATTTGCGACAGTAAAAAATTATTTTTTGAATAATTTACTATAGAAAAGGCAATCCCTGGCGTAATTAAAATTTGCGACAGTAGAAAATTATTTTTTGAATAATTTACTATAGAAAAGGCAATCCCTGGCGCAATTAAAACTTGCGATAGTAAAAAATTATTTTTTGAATAATTTACTATAGAAAAGGCAATCCCTGGCGTAATTAAAATTTGCGACAGTTGAAAATTATTTTTTGAATAATTTACTATAGAAAAGGCAATCCCTGGCGCACTTAAAATTTGCGACAGTAAAAAATTATTTTTTGAATAATTTACTATAGAAAAGGCAATTCCTGGCGTAATTAAAATTTGCGACAGTAGAAAATTATTTTTTGAATAATTTACTATAGAAAAGGCAATCCCTGGCGCAATTAAAATTTGCGACAGTAAAAAATTATTTTTTGAAAAATTTACTATAGAAAAGGTAATCCCTGGCGCAATTACAATTTGCGATAGTAAAAAATTATTTTTTGAAAAATTTACTGTAGAAAGGCAATCCCTGGCGCAATTAAAATTTGCGACAGTAGAAAATTATTTTTTGAATAATTTACTATAGAAAAGGCAATCCCTGGCGGAGTTAAAACTTGCGATAGTAAAAAATTATTTTTTGAATAATTTACAATAGAAAAGGCAATCCCTGGCGTAATTAAAATTTGCGACAGTAGAAAATTATTTTTTGAATAATTTACTATAGAAAAGGCAATTCCTGGCGTATTTAAAATTTGCGACAGTAAAAAATTATTTTTTGAATAATTTACTATAGAAAAGGCAATCCCTGGCGTATTTAAAATTTGCGACAGTAAAAAATTATTTTTTGAATAATTTACTATAGAAAAGGCAATCCCTGGCGTAATTAAAATTTGCGACAGTTTAAAATTATTTTTTGAAAAATTTACTATAGAAAAGGCAATCCCTGGCGTAATTAAAATTTGCGACAGTAAAAAATTAATTTGTGAAAAATTTACTACAGAAAAGGCAATCCCTGGCGTATTTAAAATTTGCGACAGTAAAAAATTAATTTTTGAAAAATTTACTATAGAAAAGGCAATCCCTGGCGTAATTAAAATTTGCGACAGTAGAAAATTATTTTCTGAATAATTTACTATAGAAAAGGCAATCCCTGGCGTAATTAAAATTTGCGACAGTATAAAATTATTTTTTGAAAAATTTACTACATAAAAGGCAATCCCTGGCGTATTTAAAATTTGCGACAGTAAAAAATTAATTTTTGAAAAATTTACTATAGAAAAGGCAATCCCTGGCGTAATTAAAATTTGCGACAGTAGAAAATTATTTTCTGAATAATTTACTATAGAAAAGGCAATCCCTGGCGTAATTAAAATTTGCGACATTATAAAATTATTTTTTGAAAAATTTACTATATAAAAGGCAATCCCTGGCGTATTTAAAATTTGCGACAGTAGAAAATGATTTTTTGAAAAATTTACTATATAAAAGGCAATCTATGGCGCAATTAAAATTTGCGACAGTAAAAAATTATTTTTTGAATAATTTACTATAGAAAAGGCAATCCCTGGCGTAATTAAAATTTGCGACAGTAGAAAATTATTTTTTGAATAATTTACTATAGAAAAGGCAATCCCTGGCGCAATTAAAATTTGCGACAGTAAAAAATTATTTTTTGAATAATTTACTATAGAAAAGGCAATCCCTGGCGTAATTAAAATTTGCGACAGTAGAAAATTATTTTTTGAATAATTTACTATAGAAAAGGCAATCCCTGGCGTATTTAAAATTTGCGACAGTAAAAAATTATTTTTTGAATAATTTACTATAGAAAAGGCAATACCTGGTGTAATTAAAATTTGCGACAGTAGAAAATTATTTTTTGAATAATTTACTATAGAAAAGGCAATCCCTGGCGTAATTAAAATTTGCGACAGAATAAAATTATTTTTTGAAAAATTTACTATATAAAAGGCAATCCCTGGCGTATTTAAAATTTTCGACAGTAGAAAATTATTTTTTGAAAAATTTACTATAGAAAAGGCAATCCCTGGCGTAATTAAAATTTGCGACAGTAAAAAATTAATTTGTGAAAAATTTACTATAGAAAAGGCAATCCCTGGCGCAATTAAAATTTGCAACAGTAAAAAATTATTTTTTGGAAAATTTACTGTAGAAAAGGCAATCCCTGGCGCAATTAAAACTTGCGATAGTAAAAAATTATTTTTTGAATAATTTACTATAGAAAAGGCAATCCCTGGCGGATTTGAAATTTGCGACAGTAAAAAATTATTTTTTGAATAATTTACTATAGAAAAGGCAATCCCTGGCGTAATTAAAATTTGCGACAGTAGAAAATTATTTTTTGAATAATTTACTATAGAAAAGGCAATCCCTGGCGCAATTAAAATTTGCAACAGAAAAAAATTATTTTTTGCAAAATTTACTGTAGAAAAGGCAAACCCTGGCGCAATTAAAACTTGCGATAGTAAAAAATTATTTTTTGAATAATTTACTATAGAAAAGGCAATCCCTGGCGTATTTAAAATTTGCGACAGTAAAAAATTATTTTTTGAATAATTTACTATGGAAAAGGCAATCCCTGGCGTAATTAAAATTTGCGACAGTAGAAAATTATTTTTTGAATAATTTACTATAGAAAAGGCAATCCCTGGCGCAATTAAAATTTGCGACAGTAAAAAATTATTTTTTTAATAATTTACTATAGAAAAGGCAATCCCTGGCGCAATTAAAATTTGCGACAGTAAAAAATTATTTTTTGAATAATTTAATATAGAAAAGGCAATCCCTGCCGTAATTAAAATTTGCGACAGTAGAAAATTATTTTTTGAATAACTTACTATAGAAAAGGCAATCCCTGGCGTAATTAAAATTTGCGACAGTAAAAAATTATTTTTTGAATAATTTACTATAGAAAAGGCAATCGCTGGCGTATTTAAAATTTGCGACAGTAAAAAATTATTTTTTGAATAATTTACTATAGAAAAGGCAATCCCTGGCGTAATTAAAATTTGCGACAGTATAAAATTATTTTTTGAAAAATTTACTATAGAAAAGGCAATCCCTGGCGTAATTAAAATTTGCGACAGTAAAAAATTAATTTGTGAAAAATTTACTACAGAAAAGGCAATCCCTGGCGTATTTAAAATTTGCGACAGTAAAAACTTAATTTTTGAAAAATTTACTATAGAAAAGGCAATCCCTGGCGTAATTAAAATTTGCGACAGTAGAAAATTATTTTTTGAATAATTTACTATAGAAAAGGCAATGCCTGGCGTAATTAAAATTTGCGACAGTATAAAATTATTTTTTGAAAAATTTACTATATAAAAGGCAATCCCTGGCGTATTTAAAATTTGCGACAGTAGAAAATTATTTTTTGAAAAATTTACTATAAAAAAGGCAATCCCTGGCGCAATTAAAATTTGCGACAGTAAAAAATTATTTTTTTGAATAATTTACTATAGAAAAGGCAATCCCTGTCGTATTTAAAATTTGCGACAGTAGAAAATTATTTTTTGAAAAATTTACTATAGAAAAGGCAATCCCTGGCGTAATTAAAATTTGCGACAGTAAAAAATTAATTTGTGAAAAATTTACTATAGAAAAGGCAATCCCTGGCGGATTTGAAATTTGCGACAGTAAAAAATTATTTTTTGAATAATTTACTATAGAAAAGGCAATCCCTGGCGTAATTAAAATTTGCGAAAGTAGAAAATTATTTTTTGAATAATTTACTATAGAAAAGGCAATCCCTGGCGCAATTAAAATTTGCAACAGTAAAAAATTATTTTTTGCAAAATTTACTGTAGAAAAGGCAATCCCTGGCGCAATTAAAACTTGCGATAGTAAAAAATTATTTTTTGAATAATTTACTATAGAAAAGGCAATCCCTGGCGTAATTAAAATTTGCGACAGTAGAAAATTATTTTTTGAATAATTTACTATAGAAAAGGTAATCCCTGGCGCAATTAAAATTTGCGACAGTAAAAAATTATTTTTTGAAAAATTTACTATAGAAAAGGTAATCCCTGGCGCAATTACAATTTGCGACAGTAAAAAATTATTTTTTGAAAAATTTACTGTAGAAAGGCAATCCCTGGCGCAATTCAAATTTGCGACAGTAGAAAATTATTTTTTGAAAAGTTTACTATAGAAAAGGCAATCCCTGGCGCAATTAAAATTTGCGACAGTAAAAAATTATTTTTTGCAAAATTTACTGTAGAAAAGGCAATCCCTGGCGCAAGTAAAACTTGCGATAGTAAAAAATTATTTTTTTGAGTAATTTACTATAGAAAAGGCAATCCCTGGCGGATTTGAAATTTGCGACAGTAAAAAATTATTTTTTGAATAATTTACTATAGAAAAGGCAATCCCTGGCGTAATTAAAATTTGCGACAGTAGAAAATTATTTTTTGAATAATTTACTATAGAAAAGGCAATCCCTGGTGCAATTAAAATTTGCGACATTAAAAAATAATTTTTTGAATAATTTGCTATAGAAAAGGCAATCCCTGGCGTAATTAAAATTTGCGACAGTAAAAAAGTATTTTTTGAATAATTTACTATAGAAAAGGCAATCCCTGGCGTATTTAAAATTTGCGACAGTAAAAAATTATTTTTTGAATAATTTACTATAGAAAAGGCAATCCCTGGCGTAATTAAAATTTGCGACAATAGAAAATTATTTTTTGAATAATTTACTATAGAAAAGGCAATCCCTGGCGCAATTAAAATTTGCGACAGTAAAAAATTATTTTTTGAATAATTTCCTATAGAAAAGGCAATCCCTGGCGCAGTTAAAATTTGCGAAAGTAAAAAATTATTTTTTGAATAATTTACTATAGAAAAGGCAATCCCTGCCGTAATTAAAATTTGCGACAGTAGAAAATTATTTTTTGAATAATTTACTATAGAAAAGGCAATCCCTGGCGTAATTAAAATTTGCGACAGTAAAAAATTATTTTTTGAATAATTTACTATAGAAAAGGCAATCCCTGGCGTATTTAAAATTTGCGACAGTAAAAAATTATTTTTTGAATAATTTACTATAGAAAAGGCAATCCCTGGCGCAATTAAAATTTGCGACAGTAAAAAATTATTTTTTGAATAATTTACTATAGAAAAGGCAATCCCTGGCGTAATTAAAATTTGCGACAATAAAAAATTATTTTTTGAATAATTTACTATAGAAAAGGCAATCCCTGGCGTATTTAAAATTTGCGACAGTAAAAAATTATTTTTTGAATAATTTACTATAGAAAAGGCAATCCCTGGCGCAAATAAAATTTGCAACAGTTAAAAATTATTTTTTGCAAAATTTACTGTAGAATAGGCAATCCCTGGCGCAATTAAAACTTGCGATAGTAAAAAATTATTTTTTGAATAATTTACTATAGAAAAGGCAATCCCTGGCGGATTTGAAATTTGCGACAGTAAAAAATTATTTTTTGAATAATTTAATATAGAAAAGGCAATCTCTGGCGTAATTAAAATTTGCGACAGTAGAAAATTATTTTTTGAATAATTTACTATAGAAAAGGCAATCCCTGGCGCAATTAAAATTTGCGACAGTAAAAAATTATTTTTTGAATAATTTACTATAGAAAAGGCAATCCCTGGCGTAGTTAAAATTTGCGACAGTAAAAAATTATTTTTTGAATAATTTACTATAGAAAAGGCAATCCCTGGCGTATTTAAAATTTGCGACAGTAAAAAATTATTTTTTGAATAATTTACTATAGAAAAGGCAATCCCTGGCGTAATTAAAATTTGCGACAGTAGAAAATTATTTTTTGAATAATTTACTATAGAAATGGCAATCCCTGGCGCAATTAAAATTTGCGACAGTAAAAAATTATTTTTTGAATAATTTCCTATAGAAAAGGCAATCCCTGGCGCAATTAAAATTTGCGACAGTAAAAAATTATTTTTTGAATAATTTACTATAGAAAAGGAAATCCCTGCCGTAATTAAAATTTGCGACAGTAGAAAATTATTTTTTGAATAATTTACTATAGAAAAGGCAATCCCTGGCGTAAATAAAATTTGCGAGAGTAGAAAATTATTTTTTGAATAATTTACTATAGAAAAGGCAATCCCTGGCGCAATTAAAATTTGCGACAGTGAAAAATTATTTTTTGAATAATTTACTATAGAAAAGGCAATCCCTGGCGTAATTAAAATTCGTGACAGTAGAAAATTATTTTTTGAATAATTTACTATAGAAAAGGCAATCCCTGGCGTATTTAAAATTTGCGACAGTAAAAAATTATTTTTTGAATAATTTACTATAGAAAAGGCAATCCCTGGCGTAATTAAAATTTGCGACAGCAGAAAATTATTTTTTGAATAATTTACTATAGAAAAGGCAATCCCTGGCGTAATTAAAATTTGCGACAGTATAAAATTATTTTTTGAAAAATTTACTATATAAAAGGCAATCCCTGGCGTATTTAAAATTTGCGACAGTAGAAAATTATTTTTTGAAAAATTTACTATAGAAAAGGCAATCCCTGGCGTAATTAAAATTTGCGACAGTAAAAAATTTATTTGTGAAAAATTTACTATAGAAAAGGCAATCCCTGGCGCAATTAAAATTTGCAACAATAAAAAATTATTTTTTGCAAAATTTACTGTAGAAAAGGCAATCCCTGGCGCAATTAAAACTTGCGATAGTAAAAAATTATTTTTTGAATAATTTACTATAGAAAAGCAATCCCTGGCGGATTTGAAATTTGCGACAGTAAAAAATTATTTTTTGAATAATTTACTATAGAAAAGGTAATCCCTGGCGTAATTAAAATTTGCGACAGTAGAAAATTATTTTTTGAATAATTTACTATAGAAAAGGCAATCCCTGGCGCAATTAAAATTTGCAACAGTAAAAAATTATTTTTTGCAAAATTTACTGTAGAAAAGGCAATCCCTGGCGCAATTAAAACTTGCGATAGTAAAAAATTATTTTTTGAATAATTTACTATAGAAAAGGCAATCCCTGGCGTATTTAAAATTTGCGACAGTAAAAAATTATTTTTTGAATAATTTACTATGGAAAAGGCAATCCCTGGCGTAATTAAAATTTGCGACAGTAGAAAATTATTTTTTGAGTAATTTACTATAGAAAAGGCAATCCCTGGCGCAATTAAAATTTGCGACAGTAAAAAATTATTTTTTGAATAATTTACTATAGAAAAGGCAATCCCTGGCGCAATTAAAATTTGCGACAGTAAAAAATTATTTTTTGAATAATTTACTATAGAAAAGGCAATCCCTGGCGCACTTAAAATTTGCGACAGTAGAAAATTATTTTTTGAATAATTTACTATATAAAAGGCAATCCCTGGCGCAATTAAAATTTGCGACAGTAAAAAATTATTTTTTGAATAATTTACTATAGAAAAGGCAATCCCTGGCGCAATTAAAATTTGCGACAGTAAAAAATTATTTTTTGAATAATTTACTATAGAAAAGGCAATCCCTGGGGTAATTAAAATTTGCGACAGTAGAAAATTATTTTCTGAATAATTTACTATAGAAAAGGCAATCCCTGGCGTAATTAAAATTTGCGACAGTAAAAAATTAATTTGTGAAAAATTTACTATAGAAAAGGCAATCCCTGGCGGATTTGAAATTTGCGACAGTAAAAAATTATTTTTTGAATAATTTACTATAGAAAAGGCAATCCCTGGCGTAATTAAAATTTGCGACAGTAGAAAATTATTTTTTGAATAATTTACTATAGAAAAGGCAATCCCTGGCGCAATTAAAATTTGCAACAGTAAAAAATTATTTTTTGCAAAATTTACTATAGAAAAGGCAATCCCTGGCGCAATTAAAACTTGCGATAGTAAAAAATTATTTTTTGAATAATTTACTATAGAAAAGGCAATCCCTGGCGTAAGTAGACAGTAGAAAATTATTTTTTGAATAATTTACTATAGAAAAGGCAATCCCTGGCGCAATTAAAATTTGCGACAGTAAAAAATTATTTTTTGAATAATTTACTATAGAAAAGGCAATCCCTGGCGTAATTAAAATTTGCGACAGTAAAAAATTATTTTTTGAATAATTTACTATAGAAAAGGCAATCCCTGGCGTATTTAAAATTTGCGACAGTAAAAAATTATTTTTTGAATAATTTACTATAGAAAAGGCAATCCCTGGCGTAATTAAAATTTGCGACAGTAGAAAATTATTTTTTGAATAATTTACTATAGAAATGGCAATCCCTGGCGCAATTAAAATTTGCGACAGTAAAAAATTATTTTTTGAATAATTTCCTATAGAAAAGGCAATCCCTGGCGCAATTAAAATTTGCGACAGTAAAAAATTATTTTTTGAATAATTTACTATAGAAAAGGAAATCCCTGCGGTAATTAAAATTTGCGACAGTAGAAAATTATTTTTTGAATAATTTACTATAGAAAAGGCAATCCCTGGCGTGAATAAAATTTGCGACAGTAGAAAATTATTTTTTGAATAATTTACTATAGAAAAGGCAATCCCTGGCGCAATTAAAATTTGCGACAGTGAAAAATTATTTTTTGAATAATTTACTATAGAAAAGGCAATCCCTGGCGTAATTAAAATTTGTGACAGTAGAAAATTATTTTTTGAATAATTTACTATAGAAAAGGCAATCCCTGGCGTATTTAAAATTTGCGACAGTAAAAAATTATTTTTTGAATAATTTACTATAGAAAAGGCAATCCCTGGCGTAATTAAAATTTGCGACAGCAGAAAATTATTTTTTGAATAATTTACTATAGAAAAGGCAATCCCTGGCGTAATTAAAATTTGCGACAGTATAAAATTATTTTTTGAAAAATTTACTATATAAAAGGCAATCCCTGGCGTATTTAAAATTTGCGACAGTAGAAAATTATTTTTTGAAAAATTTACTATAGAAAAGGCAATCCCTGGCGTAATTAAAATTTGCGACAGTAAAAAATTTATTTGTGAAAAATTTACTATAGAAAAGGCAATCCCTGGCGCAATTAAAATTTGCAACAATAAAAAATTATTTTTTGCAAAATTTACTGTAGAAAAGGCAATCCCTGGCGCAATTAAAACTTGCGATAGTAAAAAATTATTTTTTGAATAATTTACTATAGAAAAGGAAATCCCTGGCGGATTTGAAATTTGCGACAGTAAAAAATTATTTTTTGAATAATTTACTATAGAAAAGGTAATCCCTGGCGTAATTAAAATTTGCGACAGTAGAAAATTATTTTTTGAATAATTTACTATAGAAAAGGCAATCCCTGGCGCAATTAAAATTTGCAACAGTAAAAAATTATTTTTTGCAAAATTTACTGTAGAAAAGGCAATCCCTGGCGCAATTAAAACTTGCGATAGTAAAAAATTATTTTTTGAATAATTTACTATAGAAAAGGCAATCCCTGGCGTATTTAAAATTTGCGACAGTAAAAAATTATTTTTTGAATAATTTACTATGGAAAAGGCAATCCCTGGCGTAATTAAAATTTGCGACAGTAGAAAATTATTTTTTGAGTAATTTACTATAGAAAAGGCAATCCCTGGCGCAATTAAAATTTGCGACAGTAAAAAATTATTTTTTGAATAATTTACTATAGAAAAGGCAATCCCTGGCGCAATTAAAATTTGCGACAGTAAAAAATTATTTTTTGAATAATTTACTATAGAAAAGGCAATCCCTGGCGCACTTAAAATTTGCGACAGTAGAAAATTATTTTTTGAATAATTTACTATATAAAAGGCAATCCCTGGCGCAATTAAAATTTGCGACAGTAAAAAATTATTTTTTGAATAATTTACTATAGAAAAGGCAATCCCTGGCGCAATTAAAATTTGCGACAGTAAAAAATTATTTTTTGAATAATTTACTATAGAAAAGGCAATCCCTGGGGTAATTAAAATTTGCGACAGTAGAAAATTATTTTTTGAATAATTTACTATAGAAAAGGCAATCCCTGGCGTAATTAAAATTTGCGACAGTAAAAAATTAATTTGTGAAAAATTTACTATAGAAAAGGCAATCCCTGGCGGATTTGAAATTTGCGACAGTAAAAAATTATTTTTTGAATAATTTACTATAGAAAAGGCAATCCCTGGCGTAATTAAAATTTGCGACAGTAGAAAATTATTTTTTGAATAATTTACTATAGAAAAGGCAATCCCTGGCGCAATTAAAATTTGCAACAGTAAAAAATTATTTTTTGCAAAATTTACTATAGAAAAGGCAATCCCTGGCGCAATTAAAACTTGCGATAGTAAAAAATTATTTTTTGAATAATTTACTATAGAAAAGGCAATCCCTGGCGTAAGTAGACAGTAGAAAATTATTTTTTGAATAATTTACTATAGAAAAGGCAATCCCTGGCGCAATTAAAACTTGCGATAGTAAGAAATTAATCTGTGAGAAATTTACTATAGAAAAGGCAATCCCTGGGATATTTAAAATTTGCGACAGTAAAAAATTATTTTTTGAATAATTTACTATAGAAAAGGCAATCCCTGGCGTATTTAAAATTTGCGACAGTAAAAAATTAATTTGTGAAAAATTTACCTGGCGAAATTGAAATTTGCGAGAGTAAAAAATTATTTTTTGAATAATTTACTATAGAAAAGGCAATCCCTGGCGTAAATAAAATTTGCGACAGTTGAAAATTATTTTTTGAATAATTTACTATAGAAAAGGTAATCCCTGGCGCACTTAAAATTTGCGATAGTAAAAAATTATTTTTTGAATAATTTACTATAGAAAAGGCAATCCCTGGCGTAAGTAGACAGTAGAAAATTATTTTTTGAATAATTTACTATAGAAAAGGCAATCCCTGGCGCAATTAAAACTTGCGATAGTAAGAAATTAATCTGTGAGAAATTTACTATAGAAAAGGCAATCCCTGGGATATTTAAAATTTGCGACAGTAAAAAATTATTTTTTGAATAATTTACTATAGAAAAGGCAATCCCTGGCGTATTTAAAATTTGCGACAGTAAAAAATTAATTTGTGAAAAATTTACCTGGCGAAATTGAAATTTGCGAGAGTAAAAAATTATTTTTTGAATAATTTACTATAGAAAAGGCAATCCCTGGCGTAAATAAAATTTGCGACAGTTGAAAATTATTTTTTGAATAATTTACTATAGAAAAGGTAATCCCTGGCGCACTTAAAATTTGCGACAGTAAAAAATTATTTTTTGAATAATTTACTATAGAAAAGGCAATCCCTGGCGCAATTAAAATTTGCGACAGTAGAAAATTATTTTTTGAATAATTTACTATAGAAAAGGCAATCCCTGGGATATTTAAAATTTGCGACAGTAAAAAATTATTTTTTGAATAATTTACTATAGAAAAGGCAATCCCTGGCGTATTTAAAATATGCGACAGTAAAAAATTAGTTTGTGAAAAATTTACTATAGAAAAGGCAAACCCTGGCGCAATTAAAATTTGCGACAGTTGAAAATTATTTTTTGAAAAGTTTACTATAGAAAAGGCAATCCCGGGCGCAATTAAAATTTGCGACAGTAAAAAATTATTTTTTGAATAATTTACTATAGAAAAGGCAATCCCTGGCGCAATTAAAATTTGCGACAGTAAAAAATTATTTTTTGAATAATTTACTATAGAAAAGGCAATCCCTGGCGTAATGAAAATTTGCGACAGTAGAAAATTATTTTTTGAATAATTTACTATAGGAAAGGCAATCCCTGGCGTATTTAAAATTTGCGACAGTAAGAAATTAATTTGTGAGAAATTTACTATAGAAAAGGCAATCCCTGGGATATTTAAAATTTGCGACAGTAAAAAATTAATTTGTGAAAAATTTACTATAGAAAAGGCAATCCCTGGCGTAATTAAAATTTGCGACAGTATAAAATTATTTTTTGAATAATTTACTATAGAAAAGGCAATCTCTGCCGTAATTAAAATTTGCGACAGTAGAAAATTATTTTTTTGAATAATTTACTATAGAAAAGGCAATCCCTGGCGCAATTAAAATTTGCGACAGTAAAAAATTATTTTTTGAATAATTTACTATAGAAAAGGCAATCCCTGGCGTAATTAAAATTTTCGACAGTAAAAAATTATTTTTTGAATAATTTACTATAGAAAAGGCAATCCCTGGCGTATTTAAAATTTGCGACAGTAAAAAATTATTTTTTGAATAATTTACTATAGAAAAGGCAATCCCTGGCGTAATTAAAATTTTGCGACAGTAGAAAATTATTTTTTGAATAATTTACTATAGAAAAGGCAATCCCTGGCGCAATTAAAATTTGCGACAGTAAAAAATTATTTTTTGAATAATTTCCTATAGAAAAGGCAATACCTGGCGCAATTAAAATTTGCGACAGTAAAAAATTATTTTTTGAATAATTTACTATAGAAAAGGAAATCCCTGCCGTAATTAAAATTTGCGGCAGTAGAAAATAATTTTTTGAATAATTTACTATAGAAAAGGCAATCCCTGGCGTAATTAAAATTTGCGACAGTAGAAAATTCTTTTTTGAAGAATTTACTATAGAAAAGGCAATCCCTGGCGCAATTAAAATTTGCGACAGTAAAAAATTATTTTTTGAATAATTTACTATAGAAAAGGCAATCCCTGGCGTAATTAAAATTTGCGACAGTAGAAAATTATTTTTTGAATAATTTACTATAGAAAAGGCAATCCCTGGCGTATTTAAAATTTGCGACAGTAAAAAATTATTTTTGAATAATTTACTATAGAAAAGGCAATCCCTGGCGTAGTTAAAATTTGCGACAGTAGAAAATTATTTTTTGAATAATTTACTATAGAAAAGGCAATGCCTGGCGTAATTAAAATTTGCGACAGTATAAAATTATTTTTTGAAAAATTTACTATATAAAAGGCAATCCCTGGCGTATTTAAAATTTGCGACAGAAGAAAATTATTTTTTGAAAAATTTACTATAGAAAAGGCAATCCCTGGCGTAATTAAAATTTTCGACAGTAAAAAATTTATTTGTGAAAAATTTACTATAGAAAAGGCCATCCCTGACGCAATTAAAATTTGCAACAGTAAAAAATTATTTTTTGCAAAATTTACTGTAGAAAAGGCAATCCCTGGCGCAATTAAAACTTGCGATAGTAAAAAATTATTTTTTGAATAATTTACTATAGAAAAGGCAATCCCTGGTGGATTTGAAATTTGCGACAGTAAAAAATTATTTTTTGAATAATTTACTATAGAAAAGGCAATCCCTGGCGTAATTAAAATTTGCGACAGTAGAAAATTATTTTTTGAATAATTTACTATAGAAAAGGCAATCCCTGGCGCAAGTAAAATTTGCAACAGTAAAAAATTATTTTTTGCAAAATTTACTGTAGAAAAGGCAATCCCTGGCGCAATTAAAACTTGCGATAGTAAAAAATTATTTTTTGAATAATTTACAATAGAAAAGGCAATCCCTGGCGTATTTAAAATTTGCGACAGTAAAAAATTATTTTTTGAATAATTTACTATGGAAAAGGCAATCCCTGGCGTAATTAAAATTTGCGACAGTAGAAAATTATTTTTTGAATAATTTACTATAGAAAAGGCAATCCCTGGCGCAATTAAAATTTGCGACAGTAAAAAATAATTTTTTGAAAAATTTACTATAGAAAAGGCAATCCCTGGCGCAATTAAAATTTGCGACAGTAAAAAATTATTTTTTGAATAATTTACTATAGAAAAGGCAATCCCTGCCGTAATTAAAATTTGCGACAGTAGAAAATTATTTTTTGAATAATTTACTATAGAAAAGGCAATCCCTGGCGTAATTAAAATTTGCGACAGTAAAAAATTATTTTTGAATAATTTACTTTAGAAAAGGCAATCGCTGGCGTATTTAAAATTTGCGACAAAAAAAATTATTTTTTGAATAATTTAGTATAGAAAAGGCAATCCCTGGCGTAATTAAAATTTGCGACAGTATAAAATTATTTTTTGAAAAATTTACTATAGAAAAGGCAATCCCTGGCGTAATTAAAATTTGCGACAGTAAAAAATTAATTTGTGAAAAATTTACTATAGAAAAGGCAATCCCTGGCGTATTTAAAATTTGCGACAGTAAAAACTTAATTTTTGAAAAATTTACTATAGAAAAGGCAATCCCTGGCGTAATTAAAATTTGCGACAGTAGAAAATTATTTTTTGAATAATTTACTATAGAAAAGGCAATCTCTGGCGTAATTAAAATTTGCGACAGTATAAAATTATTTTTTGAAAAATTTACTATATAAAAGGCAATCCCTGGCGTATTTAAAATTTGCGACAGTAGAAAATTATTTTTTGAAAAATTTACTATAGAAAAGTCAATCCCTGGCGCAATTAAAATTTGCGACAGTAAAAAATTATTTTTTGAATAATTTACTATAGAAAAGGCAATCCCTGGCGTATTTAAAATTTGCGACAGTAGGAAACTATTTTTTGAAAAATTTACTATAGAAAAGGCAATCCCTGGCGTAATTAAAATTTGCGACAGTAAAAAATTAATTTGTGAAAAATTTACTGTAGAAAAGGCAATCCTTGGCGGATTTGAAATTTGCGACAGTAAAAAATTATTTTTTGAATAATTTACTATAGAAAAGGCAATCCCTGGCGTAATTAAAATTTGCGACAGTAGAAAATTATTTTTTGAATAATTTACTATAGTAAAGGCAATCCCTGGCGCAATTAAAATTTGCGACAGTAAAAAATTATTTTTTGAAAAATTTACTATAGAAAAGGTAATCCCTGGCGCAATTACAATTTGCGACAGTAAAAAATTATTTTTTGAAAAATTTACTGTAGAAAGGCAATCCCTGGCGCAATTAAAATTTGCGACAGTAGAAAATTATTTTTTGAAAAGTTTACTATAGAAAAGGCAATCCCTGGCGCAATTAAAATTTGCGACAGTAAAAAATTATTTTTTGCAAAATTTACTGTAGAAAAGGCAATCCCTGGCGTATTTAAAATTTGCGACAGTAGGAAACTATTTTTTGAAAAATTTAGTATAGAAAAGGCAATCCCTGGCGTAATTAAAATTTGCGACAGTATAAAATTATTTTTTGAAAAATTTACTATAGAAAAGGCAATCCCTGGCGTAATTAAAATTTGCGACAGTAAAAAATTAATTTGTGAAAAATTTACTATAGAAAAGGCAATCCCTGGCGTATTTAAAATTTGCGACAGAAGAAAATTATTTTTTGAAAAATTTACTATAGAAAAGGCAATCCCTGGCGTAATTAAAATTTTCGACAGTAAAAAATTTATTTGTGAAAAATTTACTATAGAAAAGGCCATCCCTGACGCAATTAAAATTTGCAACAGTAAAAAATTATTTTTTGCAAAATTTACTGTAGAAAAGGCAATCCCTGGCGCAATTAAAACTTGCGATAGTAAAAAATTATTTTTTGAATAATTTACTATAGAAAAGGCAATCCCTGGTGGATTTGAAATTTGCGACAGTAAAAAATTATTTTTTGAATAATTTACTATAGAAAAGGCAATCCCTGGCGTAATTAAAATTTGCGACAGTAGAAAATTATTTTTTGAATAATTTACTATAGAAAAGGCAATCCCTGGCGCAATTAAAATTTGCGACAGTAAAAAATAATTTTTTGAAAAATTTGCTATAGAAAAGACAATCCCTGGCGCAATTAAAATTTGCGACAGTAAAAAATTATTTTTTGAATAATTTACTATAGAAAAGGCAATCCCTGCCGTAATTAAAATTTGCGACAGTAGAAAATTATTTTTTGAATAATTTACTATAGAAAAGGCAATCCCTGGCGTAATTAAAATTTGCGACAGTAAAAAATTATTTTTTGAATAATTTACTTTAGAAAAGGCAATCGCTGGCGTATTTAAAATTTGCGACAAAAAAAAATTATTTTTTGAATAATTTAGTATAGAAAAGGCAATCCCTGGCGTAATTAAAATTTGCGACAGTATAAAATTATTTTTTGAAAAATTTACTATAGAAAAGGCAATCCCTGGCGTAATTAAAATTTGCGACAGTAAAAAATTAATTTGTGAAAAATTTACTATAGAAAAGGCAATCCCTGGCGTATTAAAATTTGCGACAGTAAAAACTTAATTTTTGAAAAATTTACTATAGAAAAGGCAATCCTTGGCGTAATTAAAATATGCGACAGTAGAAAATTATTTTTTGAATAATTTACTATAGAAAAGGCAATCTCTGGCGTAATTAAAATTTGCGACAGTATAAAATTATTTTTTGAAAAATTTACTATATAAAAGGCAATCCCTGGCGTATTTAAAATTTGCGACAGTAGAAAATTATTTTTTGAAAAATTTACTATAGAAAAGTCAATCCCTGGCGCAATTAAAATTTGCGACAGTAAAAAATTATTTTTTGAATAATTTACTATAGAAAAGGCAATCCCTGGCGTATTTAAAATTTGCGACAGTAGGAAACTATTTTTTGAAAAATTTACTATAGAAAAGGCAATCCCTGGCGTAATTAAAATTTGCGACAGTAAAAAATTAATTTGTGAAAAATTTACTGTAGAAAAGGCAATCCTTGGCGGATTTGAAATTTGCGACAGTAAAAAATTATTTTTTGAATAATTTACTATAGAAAAGGCAATCCCTGGCGTAATTAAAATTTGCGACAGTAGAAAATTATTTTTTGAATAATTTACTATAGTAAAGGCAATCCCTGGCGCAATTAAAATTTGCGACAGTAAAAAATTATTTTTTGAAAATTTACTATAGAAAAGGTAATCCCTGGCGCAATTACAATTTGCGACAGTAAAAAAATTATTTTTTGAAAAATTTACTGTAGAAAGGCAATCCCTGGCGCAATTAAAATTTGCGAGAGTAGAAAATTATTTTTTGAAAAGTTTACTATAGAAAAGGCAATCCCTGGCGCAATTAAAATTTGCGACAGTAAAAAATTATTTTTTGCAAAATTTACTGTAGAAAAGGCAATCCCTGGCGTATTTAAAATTTGCGACAGTAGGAAACTATTTTTGAAAAATTTACTATAGAAAAGGCAATCCCTGGCGTAATTAAAATTTGCGACAGTAAAAAATTAATTTGTGAAAAATTTACTGTAGAAAAGGCAATCCCTGGCGCAATTAAAACTTGCGATAGTAAAAAATTATTTTTTGAATAATTTACTATAGAAAATGCAATCCCTGGCGGATTTGAAATTTGCGACAGTAAAAAATTATTTTTTGAATAATTTACTATGGAAAAGGCAATCCCTGGCGTAATTAAAATTTGCGACAGTATAAAATTATTTTTTGAAAAATTTACTATAGAAAAGGTAATCCCCTGGCGTAATTAAAATTTGCGAAAATTATTTTTTGAATAATTTACTATAGAAAAGCAATCCCTGGCGCAATTAAAATTTGCTACAGTAAAAAATTATTTTTTGAATAATTTACTATAGAAAAGGCAATCCCTGGCGTAATTAAAATTTGCGACAGTAGAAAATTATTTTTTGAATAATTTACTATAGAAAAGGCAATCCCTGGCGTATTTAAAATTTGCGACAGTAAAAAATTATTTTTTGAATAATTTACTATAGAAAAGGCAATCCCTGGCGTAATTAAAATTTGCGACAGTAGAAAATTATTTTTTGAATAATTTACTATAGAAAAGGCAATCCCTGGCGTAATTAAAATTTGCGACAGTATAAAATTATTTTTTGAAAAATTTACTATATAAAAGATAATCCCTGGCGTATTTAAAATTTCCGACAGTAGAAAATTATTTTTTGAAAAATTTACTATAAAAAGGCAATCCCTGGCGTAATTAAAATTTGCGACAGTAAAAAATTAATTTGTGAAAAATTTACTATAGAAAAGGCAATCCCTGGCGCAATTAAAGTTTGCAACAGTAAAAAATTGTTTTTTGCAAAATTTACTGTAGAAAAGGCAATCCCTGGCGCAATTAAAACTTGCGATAGTAGAAAAATATTTTTTGAATAATTTACTATAGAAAAGGCAATCCCTGGCGGATTTGAAATTTGCGACAGTAAAAAATTATTTTTTGAATAATTTACTATAGAAAAGGCAATCCCTGGCGTAATTAAAATTTGCGACAGTTGAAAATTATTTTTTGAATAATTTACTATAGAAAAGGCAATCCCTGGCGCACTTAAAATTTGCGACAGTAAAAAATTATTTTTTGAATAATTTACTATAGAAAAGGCAATCCCTGGCGCACTTAAAATTTGCGACAGTAGAAAATTATTTTTTGAATAATTTACTATAGAAAAGGCAATCCCTGGCGCACTTAAAATTTGCGACAGTAAAAAATTATTTTTTGAAAAATTTACTGTAGAAAGGCAATCTCTGGCGCAATTAAAATTTGCGACAGTAGAAAATTATTTTATGAAAAGTTTACTATAGAAAAGGCAATCCCTGGCGCAATTAAAATTTGCGACAGTAAAAAATTATTTTTTGCAAAATTTACTGTAGAAAAGGCAATCCCTGGCGCAATTAAAACTTGCGATAGTAAAAAATTATTTTTTCAGTAATTTACTATAGAAAAGGCAATCCCTGGCGTATTTAAAATTTGCGACAGTAAAAAATTATTTTTTGAAAAATTTACTGTAGAAAAGGCAATCCCTGGCGCAATTAAAATTTGCGACAGTAGAAAATTATTTTTTGAATAATTTACTATAGAAAAGGCAATTACTGGCGCAATTAAAATTTGCGACAGTAGAAAATTATTTTTTGAATAATTTACTATAGAAAAGGCAATCCCTGGCGTATTTAAAATTTGCGACAGTAAAAAATTATTTTTTGAATAATTTACTATAGAAAAGGCAATCCCTGGCGCACTTAAAATTTGCGACATTAGAAAATTATTTTTTGAATAATTTACTATAGAAAAGGCAATCCCTGGCGCAATTAAAATTTGCGACAGTAAAAAATTATTTTTTGAAAAATTTACTATAGAAAAGGTAATCCCAGGCGCAATTACAATTTGCGACAGTAAAAAATTATTTTTTTAAAAATTTACTGTAGAAAGGCAACCCCTGGCGCAATTAAAATTTGCGAGAGTAGAAAATTATTTTTTGAAAAGTTTACTATAGAAAAGGCAATCCCTGGCGCAATTAAAATTTGCGACAGTAAAAAATTATTTTTTGCAAAATTTACTGTAGAAAAGGCAATCCCTGGCGCAATTAAAACTTGCGATAGTAAAAAATTATTTTTTGAATAATTTACTATAGAAAAGGCAATCCCTGGCGGATTTGAAATTTGCGACAGTAAAAAATTATTTTTTGAATAATTTACTATAGAAAAGGCAATCCCTGGCGTAATTAAAATTTGCGATAGTAGAAAATTATTTTTTGAATAATTTACTATAGGAAAGGCAATCCCTGGCGCAATTAAAATTTGCGACAGTAAAAAATTATTTTTTAAATAATTTACTATAGAAAAGGCAATCCTTGGCGTAATTAAAATTTGCGACAGTAGAAAATTATTTTTTGAATAATTTACTATAGAAAAGGCAATTCCTGGCGTATTTCAAATTTGCGACAGTAAAAAATTATTTTTTGAATAATTTACTATAGAAAAGGCAATCCCTGGCGTAATTAAAATTTGCGACAGTAGAAAATTATTTTTTGAATAATTTACTATAGAAAAGGCAATCCCTGGCGCACTTAAAATTTGCGACAGTAAAAAATTATTTTTTGAATAATTTACTATAGAAAAGGCAATCCCTGGCGCACTTAAAATTTGCGACAGTAGAAAATTATTTTTTGAATAATTTACTATAGAAAAGGCAATACCAGGCGCACTTAAAATTTGCGACAGTAAAAAATTATTTTTTGAAAAATTTACTGTAGAAAGGCAATCTCTAGCGCAATTAAAATTTGCGACAGTAGAAAATTATTTTATGAAAAGTTTACAATAGAAAAGGCAATCCCTGGCGCAATTAAAATTTGCGACAGTAAAAAATTATTTTTTGCAAAATTTACTGTAGAAAAGGCAATCCCTGGCGCAATTAAAACTTGCGATAGTAAAAAATTATTTTTCCAGTAATTTACTATAGAAAAGGCAATCCCTGGCGTATTTAAAATTTACGACAGTAAAAAATTATTTTTTGAATAATTTACTATAGAAAAGGTAATCCCTGGCGTAATTAAAATTTGCGACAGTATAAAATTATCTTTTGAAAAATTTACTATATAAAAGGCAATCCCTGGCGTAATTAAAATTTGCGACAGTAAAAAATTAGTTTTTGAAAAATTTACTGTAGAAAAGGCAATCCCTGGCGCAATTAAAATTTGCGACAGTAGAAAATTATTTTTTGAATAATTTACTATAGAAAAGGCAATCCCTGGCGCAATTAAAATTTGCGACAGTAAAAAATTATTTTGTGAGAAATTTACTATAGAAAAGGCAATCCCTGGGATATTTAAAATTTGCGACAGTAAAAAATTATTTTTTGAATAACTTACTATAGAAAAGGCAATCCCTGGCGTAATTAAAATTTGCGACAGTTGAAAATTATTTTTTGAATAATTTACTATAGAAAAGGCAATCCCTGGCGCACTTAAAATTTGCGACAGTAAAAAATTATTTTTTGAATAATTTACTACAGAAAAGGCAATCCCTGGCGTAATTAAAATTTGCGACAGTAGAAAATTATTTTTTGAATAATTTACTATAGAAAAGGCAATCCCTGGCGCAATTAAAATTTGCGACAGTAAAAAATTATTTTTTGAAAAGTTTACTATAGAAAAGGTAATCCCAGGCGCAATTACAATTTGCGACAGTAAAAAATTATTTTTTTAAAAATTTACTGTAGAAAGGCAACCCCTGGCGCAATTAAAATTTGCGAGAGTAGAAAATTATTTTTTGAAAAGTTTACTATAGAAAAGGCAATCCCTGGCGCAATTAAAATTTGCGACAGTAAAAAATTATTTTTTGCAAAATTTACTGTAGAAAAGGCAATCCCTGGCGCAATAAAAACTTGCGATAGTAAAAAATTACTTTTTGAATAATTTACTATAGAAAAGGCAATCCCTGGCGGATTTGAAATTTGCGACAGTAAAAAATTATTTTTTGAATAATTTACTATAGAAAAGGCAATCCCTGGCGTAATTAAAATTTGCGATAGTAGAAAATTATTTTTTGAATAATTTACTATAGGAAAGGCAATCCCTGGCGCAATTAAAATTTGCGACAGTAAAAAATTATTTTTTAAATAATCTACTATAGAAAAGGCAATCCCTGGCGTAATTAAAATTTGCGACAGTAGAAAATTATTTTTTGAATAATTTACTATAGAAAAGGCAATTCCTGGCGTATTTCAAATTTGCGACAGTAAAAAATTATTTTTTGAATAATTTACTATAGAAAAGGCAATCCCTGGCGTAATTAAAATTTGCGACAGTAGAAAATTATTTTTTGAATAATTTACTATAGAAAAGGCAATCCCTGGCGTAATTAAAATTTGCGAAAGTATAAAACTATTTTTTGAAAAATTTACTATATAAAAGGCAATCCCTGGCGTATTTAAAATTTGCGACAGTAGAAAATTATTTTTTGAAAAATATACTGTAGAAAAGGCAATCCCTGGCGTAATTAAAATTTGCGACAGTAGAAAATTATTTTTTGAATAATTTACTATAGAAAAGGCAATCCCTGGCGCAATTAAAATTTGCGACAGTAAAAAATTATTTTTTGAATAATTTACTATAGAAAAGGCAATCCCTGGCGTAATTAAAATTTGCGACAGTAGAAAATTATTTTTTGAATAATTTACTATAGAAAAGGCAATCCCTGGCGTATTTAAAATTTGCGACAGTAAAAAATTATTTTTTGAATAATTTACTATAGAAAAGGCAATCCCTGGCGTAATTAAAATTTGCGACAGTAGAAAATTATTTTTTGAATAATTTACTATAGAAAAGGCAATCCCTGGCGTAATTAAAATTTGCGACAGTATAAAATAATTTTTTGAAAAATTTACTATATAAAAGGCAATCCCTGGCGTATTTAAAATTTGCGACAGTAGAAAATTAGTTTTTGAAAAATTTACTATAGAAAAGGCAATCCCTGGCGTAATTAAAATTTGCGACAGTAAAAAATTATTTTTTGAATAATTTACTATAGAAAAGGTAATCCCTGGCGTAATTAAAATTTGCGACAGTAGAAAATTATTTTTTGAATAATTTACTATAGAAAAGGCAATCCGTGGCGTAATTAAAACTTGCGACAGTATAAAATTATTTTTTGAAAAATTTACTATAGAAAAGGCAATCCCTGGCGTAATTAAAATTTGCGACAGTAGAAAATAATTTTTTGAATAATTTACTATAGAAAAGGCAATCCCTGGCGTATTTAAAATTTGCGACAGTAAAAAATTATTTTTTGAATAATTTACTATAGAAAAGGCAATCCCTGGCGTAATTAAAATTTGTGACAGTAGAAAATTATTTTTTGAATAATTTACTATAGAAAAGGCAATCCCTGGCGTAATTAAAATTTGCGACAGTATAAAATTATTTTTTGAAAAATTTACTATATAAAAGGCAATACCTGGCGTATTTAAAATTTGCGACAGTAGAAAATTATTTTTTGAAAAATTTACTGTAGAAAAGGCAATCCCTGGCGCAATTAAAATTTGCGACAGTAAAAAATTATTTTTTGAATAATTTACTATAGAAAAGGCAATCCCTGGCGTAATTAAAATTTGCGACAGTAGAAAATTATTTTTTTAATAATTTACTATAGAAAAGGTTATCCCTGGCGCAATTAAAATTTGCGACAGTAGAAAACTATTTTTTGAATAATTTACTATAGAAAAGGCAATCCCTGGCGCAATTAAAATTTGCGACAGTAAAAAATTATTTTTTGAATAATTTACTATAGAAAAGGCAATCCCTGGCGTCATTAAAATTTGCGACAGTAGAAAATTATTTTTTGAATAATTTACTATAGAAAAGGCAATCCCTGGCGGATTTAAAATTTGCGACAGTAAGAAATTATTTTTTGAATAATTTACTATAGAAAAGGCAATCCCTGGCGTAATTAAAATTTGCGACAGTAGAAAATTATTTTTTGAATAATTTACTATAGAAAAGGCAATCCCTGGCGCAATTAAAATTTGCGACAGTAAAAAATTATTTTTTGAATAATTTACTATATAAAAGGCAATCCCTGGCGTAATTAAAATTTGCGACAGTAGAAAATTATTTTTTGAATAATTTACTATAGAAAAGGCAATCCCTGGCGTAATTAAAATTTGCGACAGTAAAAAATTATTTTTTGAATAATTTACTATAGAAAAGGTAATCCCTGGCGTAATTAAAATTTGCGACAGTAGAAAATTATTTTTTGAATAATTTACTATAGAAAAGGCAATCCGTGGCGTAATTAAAATTTGCGACAGTAGAAAATTATTTTTTGAAAAATTTACTGTAGAAAAGGCAATCCCTGGCGCAATTAAAATTTGCGACAGTAAAAAATTATTTTTTGAATAATTTACTATAGAAAAGGCAATCCCTGGCGTAATTAAAATTTGCGACAGTAGAAAATTATTTTTTTAATAATTTACTATAGAAAAGGTTATCCCTGGCGCAATTAAAATTTGCGACAGTAGAAAACTATTTTTTGAATAATTTACTATAGAAAAGGCAATCCCTGGCGCAATTAAAATTTGCGACAGTAAAAAATTATTTTTTGAATAATTTACTATAGAAAAGGCAATCCCTGGCGTCATTAAAATTTGCGACAGTAGAAAATTATTTTTTGAATAATTTACTATAGAAAAGGCAATCCCTGGCGGATTTAAAATTTGCGACAGTAAGAAATTATTTTTTGAATAATTTACTATAGAAAAGGCAATCCCTGGCGTAATTAAAATTTGCGACAGTAGAAAATTATTTTTTGAATAATTTACTATAGAAAAGGCAATCCCTGGCGCAATTAAAATTTGCGACAGTAAAAAATTATTTTTTGAATAATTTACTATATAAAAGGCAATCCCTGGCGTAATTAAAATTTGCGACAGTAGAAAATTATTTTTTGAATAATTTACTATAGAAAAGGCAATCCCTGGCGTAATTAAAATTTGCGACAGTAAAAAATTATTTTTTGAATAATTTACTATAGAAAAGGTAATCCCTGGCGTAATTAAAATTTGCGACAGTAGAAAATTATTTTTTGAATAATTTACTATAGAAAAGGCAATCCGTGGCGTAATTAAAATTTGCGACAGTATAAAATTATTTTTTGAAAAATTTACTATAGAAAAGGCAATCCCTGGCGTAATTAAAATTTGCGACAGTAGAAAATTATTTTTTGAATAATTTACTATAGAAAAGGCAATCCCTGGCGTATTTAAAATTTGCGACAGTAAAAAATTATTTTTTGAATAATTTACTATAGAAAAGGCAATCCCTGGCGTTATTAAAATTTGCGACAGTAGAAAATTATTTTTTGAATAATTTACTATAGAAAAGGCAATCCCTGGCGTAATTAAAATTTGCGACAGTATAAAATTATTTTTTGAAAAATTTACTATATAAAAGGCAATCCCTGGCGTATTTAAAATTTGCGACAGTAGAAAATTATTTTTTGAAAAATTTACTGTAGAAAAGGCAATCCCTGGCGCAATTAAAATTTGCGACAATAAAAAATTATTTTTTGAATAATTTACTATAGAAAAGGCAAACCCCGGCGTAATTAAAATTTGAGACAGTAGAAAATTATTTTTTTAATAATTTACTATAGAAAAGGTTATCCTTGGCGCAATTAAAATTTGCGACAGTAGAAAACTATTTTTTGAACAATTTACTATAGAAAAGGCAATCCCTGGCGCAATTAAAATTTGCGACAGTAAAAAATTATTTTTTGAATAATTTACTATAGAAAAGGCAATCCCTGGCGTCATTAAAATTTGCGACAGTAGAAAATTATTTTTTGAATAATTTACTACAGAAAAGGCAATCCCTGGCGGATTTAAAATTTGCGACAGTAAAAAATTATTTTTTGAATAATTTACTATAGAAAAGGCAATCCCTGGCGTAATTAAAATTTGCGACAGTAGAAAATTATTTTTTGAATAATTTACTATAGAAAAGGCAATCCCTGGCGCAATTAAAATTTGCGACAGTAAAAAATTATTTTTTGAATAATTTACTATAGAAAAGGCAATCCCTGGCGTAATTAAAATTTGCGACAGTAGAAAATTATTTTTTGAATAATTTACTATAGAAAAGGCAATCCCTGGCGTAATTAAAATTTGCGACAGTATAAAATTATTTTTTGAAAAATTTACTATATAAAAGGCAACCCCTGGCGTAATTAAAATTTGCGACAGTAAAAAATTAGTTTTTGAATAATTTACTATAGAAAAGGCAATCCCTGGCGGATTTGAAACTTGCGACAGTAAAAAATTATTTTTTGAATAATTTACTATAGAAAAGGTAATCCCTGGCGTAATTAAAATTTGCGACAGTAGAAAATTATTTTTTGAATAATTTACTATAGAAAAGGCAATCCCTGGCGCAATTAAAAATTGCGACAGTAAAAAATTATTTTTTAAATAATTTACTATAGAAAAGGCAACCCCTGGCGTAATTAAAATTTGCGACAGTAGAAAATTATTTTTTGAATAATTTACTATAGAAAAGGCAACCCTGGCGCAATTAAAATTTGCGACAGTAAAAAATTATTTTTTAAATAATTTACGATAGAAAAGGCAATCCCTGGCGTAATTAAAATTTGCGACAGTAGAAAATTATTTTTTGAATAATTTACTATAGAAAAGGCAATCCCTGGCGGATTTGAAATTTGCGACAGTAAAAAATTATTTTTTGAATAATTTACTATAGAAAAGGCAATCCCTGGCGTAATTAAAATTTGCGACAGTAGAAAATTATTTTTTGAATAATTTACTATACAAAAGGCAATCCCTGGCGTAAATAAAATTTGCGGCAGTAGAAAATTATTTTTTGAATAATTTACTATAGAAAAGGCAATCCCTGGCGTAATTAAAATTTGCGACAGAATAAAATTATTTTTTGAAAAATTTACTATATAAAAGGCAATCCCTGGCGTAATTAAAATTTGCGACAGTAGAAAATTATTTTTTGAATAATTTACTATAGAAAAGGCAATCCCTGGCGTATTTAAAATTTGCGACAGTAAAAAATTAATTTGTGAAAAATTTACCTGGCGAAATTGAAACTTGCGAGAGTAAAAAATTATTTTTTGAATAATTTACTATAGAAAAGGCAATCCCTGGCGTAATTAAAATTTGCAACAGTAGAAAATTATTTTTTGAATAATTTACTATAGAAAAGGCAATCCCTGGCGTAATTAAAATTTGGGACAGTATAAAATTATTTTTTGAATAATTTACTATAGAAAAGGCAATCCCTGGCGTAATTAAAATTTGCGACAGTAGAAAATTATTTTTTGAAAAGTTTACTATAGAAAAGGCAATCCCTGGCGCAATTAAAATTTGCGACAGTAAAAAATTATTTTTTTGAAACTTTACTGTAGAAAAGGCAATCCCTGGCGCAATTAAAACTTGCGATAGTAAAAAATTATTTTTTGAATAATTTACTATAGAAAAGGCAATCCCTGGCGGATTTAAAATTTGCGACAGTAGAAAATTATTTTTTGAATAATTTACTATAGAAAAGGCAATCCCTGGCGTAATTAAAATTTGCGACAGTATAAAATTATTTTTTGAAAAATTTACTATATAAAAGGCAATCCCTGGCGTATTTAAAATTTGCGACAGTAGAAAATTATTTTTTGAAAAATTTACTGTAGAAAAGGCAATCCCTGGCGCAATTAAAATTTGCGACAGTAAAAAATTATTTTTTGAATAATTTACTATAGAAAAGGCAAACCCCGGCGTAATTAAAATTTGAGACAGTAGAAAATTATTTTTTTAATAATTTACTATAGAAAAGGTTATCCCTGGCGCAATTAAAACTTGCGACAGTAGAAAACTATTTTTTGAATAATTTACTATAGAAAAGGCAATCCCTGGCGCAATTAAAATTTGCGACAGTAAAAAATTATTTTTTGAATAATTTACTATAGAAAAGGCAATCCCTGGCGTCATTAAAATTTGCGACAGTAGAAAATTATTTTTTGAATAATTTACTACAGAAAAGGCAACCCCTGGCGTAATTAAAATTTGCGACAGTAAAAAATTAGTTTTTGAATAATTTACTATAGAAAAGGCAATCCCTGGCGGATTTGAAACTTGCGACAGTAAAAAATTATTTTTTGAATAATTTACTATAGAAAAGGTAATCCCTGGCGTAATTAAAATTTGCGACAGTAGAAAATTATTTTTTGAATAATTTACTATAGAAAAGGCAATCCCTGGCGCAATTAAAAATTGCGACAGTAAAAAATTATTTTTTAAATAATTTACTATAGAAAAGGCAACACCTGGCGTAATTAAAATTTGCGACAGTAGAAAATTATTTTTTGAATAATTTACTATAGAAAAGGCAACCCTGGCGCAATTAAAATTTGCGACAGTAAAAAATTATTTTTTAAATAATTTACTACAGAAAAGGCAATCCCTGGCGTAATTAAAATTTGCGACATAGAAAATAATTTTTTGAATAATTTACTATAGAAAAGGCAATCCCTGGCGGATTTGAAATTTGCGACAGTAAAAAATTATTTTTTGAATAATTTACTATAGAAAAGGCAATCCCTGGCGTAATTAAAATTTGCGACAGTAGAAAATTATTTTTTGAATATTTACTATAGAAAAGGCAATCCCTGGCGTAATTAAAATTTGCGACAGTAAAAAATTATTTTTTGAATAATTTACTATAGAAAAGGCAATCCCTGGCGTAATTAAAATTTGCGACAGAATAAAATTATTTTTTGAAAAATTTACTATAGAAAAGGCAATCCCTGGCGTATTTAAAATTTGCGACAGTAGAAAATTATTTTTTTAAAAAATTTACTGTAGAAAAGGCAATCCTTGGCGTAATTAAAATTTGCGACAGTAGAAAATTATTTTTTGAATAATTTACTAGAGAAAAGGCAATCCCTGGCGCAATTAAAATTTGCGACAGTAAAAAATAATTTTTTGAATAATTTACTATAGAAAAGGCAATCCCTGGCGTAATTAAAATTTGCGACAGTAGAAAATTATTTTTTGAATAATTTACTATAGAAAAGGCAATCCCTGGCGTATTTAAAATTTGCGACAGTAAAAAATTAATTTGTAAAAAATTTACCTGGCGAAATTGAAACTTGCGAGAGTAAAAAATTATTTTTGAATAATTTACTATAGAAAAGGCAATCCCTGGCGTAATTAAAATTTGCAACAGTAGAAAATTATTTTTTGAATAATTTACTATAGAAAAGGCAATCCCTGGCGTAATTAAAATTTGGGACAGTATAAAATTATTTTTGAATAATTTACTATAGAAAAGGCAATCCCTGGCGTAATTAAAATTTGCGACAGTAGAAAATTATTTTTTGAAAAGTTTACTATAGAAAAGGCAATCCCTGGCGCAATTAAAATTTGCGACAGTAAAAAATTATTTTTTTGAAACTTTACTGTAGAAAAGGCAATCCCTGGCGCAATTAAAACTTGCGATAGTAAAAAATTATTTTTTGAATAATTTACTATAGAAAAGGCAATCCCTGGCGGATTTAAAATTTGCGACAGTAGAAAATTATTTTTTGAATAATTTACTATAGAAAAGGCAATCCCTGGCGTAATTAAAATTTGCGACAGTATAAAATTATTTTTTGAAAAATTTACTATATAAAAGGCAATCCCTGGCGTATTTAAAATTTGCGACAGTAGAAAATTATTTTTTGAAAAATTTACTGTAGAAAAGGCAATCCCTGGCGCAATTAAAATTTGCGACAGTAAAAAATTATTTTTTGAATAATTTACTATAGAAAAGGCAAACCCCGGCGTAATTAAAATTTGAGACAGTAGAAAATTATTTTTTTAATAATTTACTATAGAAAAGGTTATCCCTGGCGCAATTAAAACTTGCGACAGTAGAAAACTATTTTTTGAATAATTTACTATAGAAAAGGCAATCCCTGGCGCAATTAAAATTTGCGACAGTAAAAAATTATTTTTTGAATAATTTACTATAGAAAAGGCAATCCCTGGCGTCATTAAAATTTGCGACAGTAGAAAATTATTTTTTGAATAATTTACTACAGAAAAGGCAACCCCTGGCGTAATTAAAATTTGCGACAGTAAAAAATTAGTTTTTGAATAATTTACTATAGAAAAGGCAATCCCTGGCGGATTTGAAACTTGCGACAGTAAAAAATTATTTTTTGAATAATTTACTATAGAAAAGGTAATCCCTGGCGTAATTAAAATTTGCGACAGTAGAAAATTATTTTTTGAATAATTTACTATAGAAAAGGCAATCCCTGGCGCAATTAAAAATTGCGACAGTAAAAAATTATTTTTTAAATAATTTACTATAGAAAAGGCAACACCTGGCGTAATTAAAATTTGCGACAGTAGAAAATTATTTTTTGAATAATTTACTATAGAAAAGGCAACCCTGGCGCAATTAAAATTTGCGACAGTAAAAAATTATTTTTTAAATAATTTACTACAGAAAAGGCAATCCCTGGCGTAATTAAAATTTGCGACAGTAGAAAATAATTTTTTGAATAATTTACTATAGAAAAGGCAATCCCTGGCGGATTTGAAATTTGCGACAGTAAAAAATTATTTTTTGAATAATTTACTATAGAAAAGGCAATCCCTGGCGTAATTAAAATTTGCGACAGTAGAAAATTATTTTTTGAATAATTTACTATAGAAAAGGCAATCCCTGGCGTAATTAAAATTTGCGACAGTAAAAAAATTATTTTTTGAATAATTTACTATAGAAAAGGCAATCCCTGGCGTAATTAAAATTTGCGACAGAATAAAATTATTTTTTGAAAAATTTACTATAGAAAAGGCAATCCCTGGCGTATTTAAAATTTGCGACAGTAGAAAATTATTTTTTAAAAAATTTACTGTAGAAAAGGCAATCCTTGGCGTAATTAAAATTTGCGACAGTAGAAAATTATTTTTTGAATAATTTACTAGAGAAAAGGCAATCCCTGGCGCAATTAAAATTTGCGACAGTAAAAAATAATTTTTTGAATAATTTACTATAGAAAAGGCAATCCCTGGCGTAATTAAAATTTGCGACAGTAGAAAATTATTTTTTGAATATTTTACTATAGAAAAGGCAATCCCTGGCGTATTTAAAATTTGCGACAGTAAAAAATTAATTTGTAAAAAATTTACCTGGCGAAATTGAAACTTGCGAGAGTAAAAAATTATTTTTTGAATAATTTACTATAGAAAAGGCAATCCCTGGCGTAATTAAAATTTGCAACAGTAGAAAATTATTTTTTGAATAATTTACTATAGAAAAGGCAATCCCTGGCGTAATTAAAATTTGCGACAGTATAAAATTATTTTTTGAATAATTTACTATAGAAAAGGCAATCCCTGGCGTAATTAAAATTTGCGACAGTAGAAAATTATTTTTTGAAAAGTTTACTATAGAAAAGGCAATCCCTGGCGCAATTAAAATTTGCGACAGTAAAAAATTATTTTTTTGAAACTTTACTGTAGAAAAGGCAATCCCTGGCGCAATTAAAACTTGCGATAGTAAAAAATTATTTTTTGAATAATTTACTATAGAAAAGGCAATCCCTGGCGGATTTAAAATTTGCGACAGTAAAAAATTATTTTTTGAATAATTTACTATAGAAAAGGCAATCCCTGGCGTAATTAAAATTTGCGACAGTAGAAAATTATTTTTTGAATAATTTACTATAGAAAAGGCAATCCCTGGCGTAATTAAAATTTGCGACAGTATAAAATAATTTTTTGAAAAATTTACTATATAAAAGGCAATCCCTGGCGTATTTAAAATTTGCGACAGTAGAAAATTATTTTTTGAAAAATTTACTGTAGAAAAGGCAATCCCTGGCGCAATTAAAATTTGCGACAGTAACAAATTATTTTTTGAATAATTTACTATAGAAAAGGCAATCCCTGGCGTAATTAAAATTTGCGACAGTAGAAAATTATTTTTTTAATAATTTACTATAGAAAAGGTTATCCCTGGCGCAATTAAAATTTGCGACAGTAGAAAATTATTTTTTGAATAATTTACTATAGAAAAGGCAATCCGTGGCGCAATTAAAATTTGCGACGGTAAAAAATTATTTTTTGAATAATTTACTATAGAAAAGGCAATCCCTGGCGTCATTAGAATTTGCGACAGTAGAAAATTATTTTTTGAATAATTTACTATAGAAAAGGCAATCCCTGGCGGATTTAAAATTTGCGACAGTAAAAAAATATTTTTTGAATAATTTACTATAGAAAAGGCAATCCCTGGCGTAATTAAAATTTGCGACAGTAGAAAATTATTTTTTGAATAATTTACTATAGAAAAGGCAATCCCTGGCGCAATTAAAATTTGCGACAGTAAAAAATTATTTTTTGAATAATTTACTATAGAAAAGGCAATCCCTGGCGTAATTAAAATTTGCGACAGTAGAAAATTATTTTTTAAATAATTTACTACAGAAAAGGCAATCCCTGGCGTAATTAAAATTTTCGACAGTATAAAATTATTTTTTGAAAAATTTACTATATAAAAGGCAATCCCTGGCGTAATTAAAATTTGCGACAGTAAAAAATTAGTTTTTGAATAATTTACTATAGAAAAGGCAATCCCTGGCGGATTTGAAATTTGCGACAGTAAAAAATTATTTTTTGAATAATTTACTATAGAAAAGGCAATCCCTGGCGTAATTAAAATTTGCGACAGTAGAAAATTATTTTTTGAATAATTTACTATAGAAAAGGCAATCCCTGGCGCAATTAAAATTTGCTACAGTAAAAATTATTTTTTGAATAATTTACTATAGAAAAGGCAATCCCTGGCGTAATTAAAATTTGCGACAGTAAAAAATTATTTTTTGAATAATTTACTATAGAAAAGGCAATCCCTGGCGTAATTAAAATTTGCGACAGTAGAAAATTATTTTTTGAATAATTTACTATAGAAAAGGCACTCCCTGGCGCAACTAAAATTTGCGACAGTAGAAAATTATTTTTTGAATAATTTACTATAGAAAAGGCAATCCCTGGCGCAATTAAAATTTGCGACAGTAAAAAATTATTTTTTGAATAATTTACTATAGAAAAGGCAATCCCTGGCGTAATTAAAATTTGCGACAGTATAAAATTATTTTTTGAAAAATTTACTATATAAAAGGCAATCCCTGGCGTAATTAAAATTTGCGACAGTAAAAAATTAGTTTTTGAAAAATTTACTGTAGAAAAGGCAATCCCTGGCGGATTTGAAATTTGCGACAGTAAAAAATTATTTTTTGAATAATTTACTATAGAAAAGGCAATCCCTGGCGTAATTAAAATTTGCGACAGTAGAAAATTATTTTTTGAATAATTTACTATAGAAAAGGCAATCCCTGGCGCAATTAAAATTTGCGACAGTAAAAAATTATTTTTTGAATAATTTACTATAGAAAAGGCAATCCCTGGCGTAATTAAAATTTGCGACAGTAGAAAATTATTTTTTGAATAATTTACTATAGATAAGGCAATCCCTGGCGGATTTAAAATTTGCGACAGTAAAAAATAATTTTTTGAATAATTTACTATAGAAAAGGCAATCCCTGGCGTAATTAAAATTTGCGACAGTAGAAAATTATTTTTTGAATAATTTACTATAGAAACGGCAATCCCTGGCGCAATTAAAATTTGCGACAGTAAAAAATTATTTTTTGAATAATTTACTATAGAAAAGGCAATCCCTGGCGGATTTGAAATTTGCGACAGTAAAAAATTATTTTTTGAATAATTTACTATAGAAAAGGCAATCCCTGGCGTAATTAAAATTTGCGACAGTAGAAAATTATTTTTTGAATAATTTACTATAGAAAAGGCAATCCCTGGCGCAATTAAAATTTGCGACAGTAAAAAATTATTTTTTGAATAATTTACTATAGAAAAGGCAATCCCTGGCGTAATTAAAATTTGCGACAGTAAAAAATTATTTTTTGAATAATTTACTATAGAAAAGGCAATCCCTGGCGTAACTAAAATTTGCGACAGTAGAAAATTATTTTTTGAATAATTTATTATAGAAAAGGCACTCCCTGGCGCAATTAAAATTTGCGACAGTAGAAAATTATTTTTTGAATAATTTACTATAGAAAAGGCATTCCTTGGCGCAATTAAAATTTGCGACAGTAAAAAATTATTTTTTGAATAATTTACTATAGAAAAGGCAATCCCTGGCGTAATTAAAATTTGCGACAGTAGAAAATTATTTTTTGAATAATTTACTATAGATAAGGCAATCCCTGGCGGATTTAAAATTTGCGACAGTAAAAAATTATTTTTTGAATAATTTACTATAGAAAAGGCAATCCCTGGCGTAATTAAAATTTGCGACAGTAGAAAATTATTTTTTGAAAAGTTTACTATAGAAAAGGCAATCCCTGGCGCAATTAAAATTTGCGACAGTAAAAAATTATTTTTTGCACAATTTACTGTAGAAAAGGCAATCCCTGGCGGATTTGAAATTTGCTACAGTAAAAAATTATTTTTTGAATAATTTACTATAGAAAAGGCTATCCCTGGCGTATTTAAAATTTGCGACAGTAAAAAATTATTTTTTGAATAATTTACTATAGAAAAGGTAATCCCTGGCGTAATTAAAATTTGCGACAGTATAAAATTATTTTTTGAAAAATTTACTATATAAAAGGCAATCCCTGGCGTAATTAAAATTTGCGACAGTAAAAAATTAGTTTTTGAAAAATTTACTGTAGAAAAGGTAATCCCTGGCGGATTTGAAATTTGCGACAGTAAAAAATTATTTTTTGAATAATTTACTATAGAAAAGGCAATCCCTCGCGTAATTAAAATTTGCGACAGTAGAAAATTATTTTTTGAATAATTTACTATAGAAAAGGCAATCCCTGGCGCAATTAAAATTTGCGACAGTAAAAAATTATTTTTTGAATAATTTACTATAGAAAAGGCAATCCCTGGCGTAATTAAAATTTGCGACAGTAGAAAATTACTTTTTGAATAATTTACTATAGAAAAGGCAATCCCTGGCGTATTTAAAATTTGCGACAGTAAAAAATTATTTTTTGAATAATTTACTATAGAAAAGGCAATCCCTGGCGTATTTAAAATTTGCGACAGTAAAAAATTAATTTGTGAAAAATTTACCTGGCGAAATTGAAATTTGCGAGAGTAAAAAATTATTTTTTGAATAATTTACTATAGAAAAGGCAATCCCTGGCGTAATTAAAATTTGCGACAGTAAAAAATTATTTTTTGAATAATTTACTATAGAAAAGGCAATCCCTGGCGTAATTAAAATTTGCGACAGTAGAATATAATTTTTTTAATAATTTACTATAGAAAAGGTTATCCCTGGCGCAATTAAAATTTGCGACAGTAGAAAATTATTTTTTGAATAATTTACTATAGAAAAGGCAATCCGTGGCGCAATTAAAATTTGCGACGGTAAAAAATTATTTTTTGAATAATTTACTATAGAAAAGGCAATCCCTGGCGTCATTCAAATTTGCGACAGTAGAAAATTATTTTTTGAATAATTTACTATAGAAAAGGCAATCCCTGGCGGATTTAAAATTTGCGACAGTAAAAAATTATTTTTTGAATAATTTACTATAGAAAAGGCAATCCCTGGCGTAATTAAAATTTGCGACAGTAGAAAATTATTTTTTGAATAATTTACTATAGAAAAGGCAATCCCTGGCGCAATTAAAATTTGCGACAGTAAAAAATTATTTTTTGAATAATTTACTATAGAAAAGGCAATCCCTGGCGTAATTAAAATTTGCGACAGTAGAAAATTATTTTTTGAATAATTTACTATAGAAAAGGCAATCCCTGGCGTAATTAAAATTTGCGACAGTATAAAATTATTTTTTGAAAAATTTACTATATAAAAGGCAATCCCTGGTGTAATTAAAATTTGCGACAGTATAAAATTAGTTTTTGAATAATTTACTATAGAAAAGGCAATCCCTGGCGGATTTGAAATTTGCGACAGTAAAAAATTATTTTTTGAATAATTTACTATAGAAAAGGCAATCCCTGGCGTAATTAAAATTTGCGACAGTAGAAAATTATTTTTTGAATAATTTACTATAGAAAAGGCAATCCCTGGCGCAATTAAAATTTGCGACAGTAAAAAATTATTTTTTGAATAATTTACTATAGAAAAGGCAATCCCTGGCGTAATTAAAATTTGCGACAGTAAAAAATTATTTTTTGAATAATTTACTATAGAAAAGGCAATCCCTGGCGTAATTAAAATTTGCGACAGTAGAAAATTATTTTTTGAATAATTTACTATAGAAACGGCAATCCCTGGCGCAATTAAAATTTGCGACAGTAAAAAATTATTTTTTGAATAATTTACTATAGAAAAGGCAATCCCTGGCGTAATTAAAATTTGCGACAGTAGAAAATTATTTTTTGAATAATTTACTATAGAAAAGGCAATCCCTGGCGTAATTAAAATTTGCGACAGTATAAAATTATTTTTTGAATAATTTACTATAGAAAAGGCAATCCCTGGCGTAATTAAAATTTGCGACAGTAGAAAATTATTTTTTGAAAAGTTTACTATAGAAAAGGTAATCCCTGGTGCAATTAAAATTTGCGACAGTAAAAAATTATTTTTTGCACAATTTACTGTAGAAAAGGCAATCCCTGGCGGATTTGAAATTTGCGACAGTAAAAAATTATTTTTTGAATAATTTACTATAGAAAAGGCTATCCCTGGCGTAATTAAAATTTGCGACAGTAGAAAATTATTTTTTGAATAATTTACTATAGAAAAGGCAATCCCTGGCGT
Organism: Dioctria linearis; assembly: GCA_963930735.1. Taxonomy (NCBI): domain Eukaryota; kingdom Metazoa; phylum Arthropoda; class Insecta; order Diptera; family Asilidae; genus Dioctria; species Dioctria linearis. Next base: position 52,589 of record CAWVNZ010003073.1, read on the forward strand.
AATTAAAATTTGCGACAGTATAAAATTATTTTTTGAAAAATTTACTATATAAACGGCAATCCCTGGCGTAATTAAAATTTGCGACAGTAAAAAATTAGTTTTTGAATAATTTACTATAGAAAAGGCAATCCCTGGCGGATTTGAAATTTGCGACAGTAAAAAATTATTTTTTGAATAATTTACTATAGAAAAGGCAATCCCTGGCGTAATTAAAATTTGCGACAGTATAAAATTATTTTTTTAAAAATTTACTATATAAAAGGCAATCCCTGGCGTAATTAAAATTTGCGACAGTAAAAAATTAGTTTTTGAAAAATTTACTGTAGAAAAGGCAATCCCTGGCGGATTTGAAATTTGCGACAGTAAAAAATTATTTTTTGAATAATTTACTATAGAAAAGGCAATCCCTGCGTAATTAAAATTTGCGACAGTAGAAAATTATTTTTTGAATAATTTACTATAGAAACGGCAATCCCTGGCGCAATTAAAATTTGCGACAGTAAAAAATTATTTTTTGAATAATTTACTATAGAAAAGGCAATCCCTGGCCTAATTAAAATTTGCGACAGTAGAAAATTATTTTTTGAATAATTTACTATAGAAAAGGCAATCCCTGGCGTAATTAAAATTTGCGACAGTATAAAATTATTTTTTGAATAATTTACTATAGAAAAGGCAATCCCTGGCGTAATTAAAATTTGCGACAGTAGAAAATTATTTTTTGAAAAGTTTACTATAGAAAAGGTAATCCCTGGCGCAATTAAAATTTGCGACAGTAAAAAATTATTTTTTGCACAATTTACTGTAGAAAAGGCAATCCCTGGCGGATTTGAAATTTGCGACAGTAAAAAATTATTTTTTGAATAATTTACTATAGAAAAGGCTATCCCTGGCGTATTTAAAATTTGCGACAGTAAAAAATTATTTTTTGAATAATTTACTATAGAAAAGGCAATCCCTGGCGTAATTAAAATTTGCGACAGTATAAATTATTTTTTGAAAAATTTACTATATAAAAGGCAATCCCTGGCGTAATTAAAATTTGCGACAGTAAAAAATTAGTTTTTGAAAAATTTACTGTAGAAAAGGTAATCCCTGGCGGATTAGAAATTTGCGACAGTAAAAAATTATTTTTTGAATAATTTACTATAGAAAAGGCAATCCCTCGCGTAATTAAAATTTGCGACAGTAGAAAATTATTTTTTGAATAATTTACTATAGAAAAGGCAATCCCTGGCGCAATTAAAATTTGCGACAGTAAAAAATTATTTTTTGAATAATTTACTATAGAAAAGGCAATCCCTGGCGTAATTAAAATTTGCGACAGTAGAAAATTACTTTTTGAATAATTTACTATAGAAAAGGCAATCCCTGGCGTATTTAAAATTTGCGACAGTAAAAAATTATTTTTTGAATAATTTACTATAGAAAAGGCAATCCCTGGCGTATTTAAAATTTGCGACAGTAAAAAATTAATTTGTGAAAAATTTACCTGGCGAAATTGAAATTTGCGAGAGTAAAAAATTATTTTTTGAATAATTTACTATAGAAAAGGCAATCCCTGGCGTAATTAAAATTTGCGACAGTAAAAAATTATTTTTTGAATAATTTATTATAGAAAAGGCAATCCCTGGCGTAATTAAAATTTGCGACAGTAGAATATTATTTTTTTAATAATTTACTATAGAAAAGGTTATCCCTGGCGCAATTAAAATTTGCGACAGTAGAAAATTATTTTTTGAATAATTTACTATAGAAAAGGCAATCCGTGGCGTAATTAAAATTTGCGACGGTAAAAAATTATTTTTTGAATAATTTACTATAGAAAAGGCAATCCCTGGCGTCATTAAAATTTGCGACAGTAGAAAATTATTTTTTGAATAATTTACTATAGAAAAGGCAATCCCTGGCGGATTTAAAATTTGCGACAGTAAAAAATTATTTTTTGAATAATTTACTATAGAAAAGGCAATCCCTGGCGTAATTAAAATTTGCGACAGTAGAAAATTATTTTTTGAATAATTTACTATAGAAAAGGCAATCCCTGGCGCAATTAAAATTTGCGACAGTAAAAATTATTTTTTGAATAATTTACTATAGAAAAGGCAATCCCTGGCGTAATTAAAATTTGCGACAGTAGAAAATTATTTTTTGAATAATTTACTATAGAAAAAGGCAATCCCTGGCGTAATTAAAATTTGCGACAGTATAAAATTATTTTTTGAAAAATTTACTATATAAAAGGCAATCCCTGGCGTAATTAAAATTTGCGACAGTAAAAAATTAGTTTTTGAATAATTTACTATAGAAAAGGCAATCCCTGGCGGATTTGAAATTTGCGACAGTAAAAAATTATTTTTTGAATAATTTACTATAGAAAAGGCAATCCCTGGCGTAATTAAAATTTGCGACAGTAGAAAATTATTTTTTGAATAATTTACTATAGAAAAGGCAATCCCTGGCGCAATTAAAATTTGCGACAGTAAAAAATTATTTTTTGAATAATTTACTATAGAAAAGGCAATCCCTGGCGTAATTAAAATTTGCGACAGTAAAAAATTATTTTTTGAATAATTTACTATAGAAAAGGCAATCCCTGGCGTAATTAAAATTTGCGACAGTAGAAAATTATTTTTTGAATAATTTACTATAGAAAAGGCACTCCCTGGCGCAATTAAAATTTGCGACAGTAGAAAATTATTTTTTGTATAATTTACTATAGAAAAGGCAATCCTTGGCGCAATTAAAATTTGCGACAGTAAAAAAATATTTTTTGAATAATTTACTATAGAAAAGGCAATCCCTGGCGTAATTAAAATTTGCGACAGTATAAAATTATTTTTTTAAAAATTTACTATATAAAAGGCAATCCCTGGCGTAATTAAAATTTGCGACAGTAAAAAATTAGTTTTTGAAAAATTTACTGTAGAAAAGGTAATCCCTGGCGGATTTGAAATTTGCGACAGTAAAAAATTATTTTTTGAATAATTTACTATAGAAAAGGCAATCCCTGGCGTAATTAAAATTTGCGACAGTAGAAAATTATTTTTTGAATAATTTACTATAGAAAAGGCATTCCCTGGCGCAATTAAAATTTGCGACAGTAAAAAATTATTTTTTTGAATAATTTACTATAGAAAAGGCAATCCCTGGCGTAATTAAAATTTGCGACAGTAGAAAATTATTTTTTTGAATAATTTACTATAGAAAAGGCAATCCCTGGCGGATTTAAAATTTGCGACAGTAAAAAATTATTTTTTGAATAATTTACTATAGAAAAGGCAATCCCTGGCGTAATTAAAATTTGCGACAGTAGAAAATTATTTTTTGAATAATTTACTATAGAAACGGCAATCCCTGGCGCAATTAAAATTTGCGACAGTAAAAAATTATTTTTTGAATAATTTACTATAGAAAAGGCAATCCCTGGCGTAATTAAAATTTGCGACAGTAGAAAATTATTTTTTGAATAATTTACTATAGAAAAGGCAATCCCTGGCGTAATTAAAATTTGCGACAGTATAAAATTATTTTTTGAATAATTTACTATAGAAAAGGCAATCCCTGGCGTAATTAAAATTTGCGACAGTAGAAAATTATTTTTTGAATAATTTACTATAGAAACGGCAATCCCCTGGCGCAATTAAAATTTGCGACAGTAAAAAATTATTTTTTGAATAATTTACTATAGAAAAGGCAATCCCTGGCGTAATTAAAATTTGCGACAGTAGAAAATTATTTTTTGAATAATTTACTATAGAAAAGGCAATCCCTGGCGTAATTAAAATTTGCGACAGTATAAAATTATTTTTTGAATAATTTACTATAGAAAAGGCAATCCCTGGCGTAATTAAAATTTGCGACAGTAGAAAATTATTTTTTGAAAAGTTTACTATAGAAAAGGTAATCCCTGGCGCAATTAAAATTTGCGCCAGTAAAAAATAATTTTTTGCAAAATTTACTGTAGAAAAGGCAATCCCTGGCGGATTTGAAATTTGCGACAGTAAAAAATTATTTTTTGCAAAATTTACTATAGAAAAGGTAATCCCTGGCGCAATTAAAATTTGCGACAGTAAAAAATTATTTTTTGAATAATTTACTATAGAAAAGGCAATCCCTGGCGTAATTAAAATTTGCGACAGTAGAAAATTACTTTTTGAATAATTTACTATAGAAAAGGCAATCCTGGCGTATTTAAAATTTGCGACAGTAAAAAATTATTTTTTGAATAATTTACTATAGAAAAGGCAAGCCCTGGCGTATTTAAAATTTGCGACAGTAAAAAATTAATTTGTGAAAAATTTACCTGGCGAAATTGAAATTTGCGAGAGGTAAAAAATTATTTTTTGAATAATTTACTATAGAAAAGGCAATCCCTGGCGTAATTAAAATTTGCGACAGTAAAAAATTATTTTTTGAATAATTTACTATAGAAAAGGCAATCCCTGGCGTAATTAAAATTTGCGACAGTAGAATATAATTTTTTTAATAATTTACTATAGAAAAGGTTATCCCTGGCGCAATTAAAATTTGCGACAGTAGAAAATTATTTTTTGAATAATTTACTATAGAAAAGGCAATCCGTGGCGCAATTAAAATTTGCGACGGTAAAAAATTATTTTTTGAATAATTTACTATAGAAAAGGCAATCCCTGGCGTCATTAAAATTTGCGACAGTAGAAAATTATTTTTTGAATAATTTACTATAGAAAAGGCAATCCCTGGCGGATTTAAAATTTGCGACAGTAAAAAATTATTTTTTGAATAATTTACTATAGAAAAGGCAATCCCTGGCGTAATTAAAATTTGCGACAGTAGAAAATTATTTTTTGAATAATTTACTAGAGAAAAGGCAATCCCTGGCGCAATTAAAATTTGCGACAGTAAAAAATTATTTTTTTGAATAATTTACTATAGAAAAGGCAATCCCTGGCGTAATTAAAATTTGCGACAGTAGAAAATTATTTTTTGAATAATTTACTATAGAAAAGGCAATCCCTGGCGTAATTAAAATTTGCGACAGTATAAAATTATTTTTTGAAAAATTTACTATATAAAAGGCAATCCCTGGCGTAATTAAAATTTGCGACAGTAAAAAATTAGTTTTTGAATAATTTACTATAGAAAAGGCAATCCCTGGCGGATTTGAAATTTGCGACAGTAAAAAATTATTTTTTGAATAATTTACTATAGAAAAGGCAATCCCTGGCGTAATTAAAATTTGCGACAGTAAAAAATTATTTTTTGAATAATTTACTATAGAAAAGGCAATCCCTGGCGTAATTAAAATTTGCGACAGTAAAAAATTATTTTTTGAATAATTTACTATAGAAAAGGCAATCCCTGGCGTAATTAAAATTTGCGACAGTAGAAAATTATTTTTTGAATAATTTACTATAGAAACGGCAATCCCTGGCGCAATTAAAATTTGCGACAGTAAAAAATTATTTTTTGAATAATTTACTATAGAAAAGGCAATCCCTGGCGTAATTAAAATTTGCGACAGTAGAAAATTATTTTTTGAATAATTTACTATAGAAAAGGCAATCCCTGGCGTAATTAAAATTTGCGACAGTATAAAATTATTTTTTGAATAATTTACTATAGAAAAGGCAATCCCTGGCGTAATTAAAATTTGCGACAGTAGAAAATTATTTTTTGAAAAGTTTACTATAGAAAAGGTAATCCCTGGCGCAATTAAAATTTGCGACAGTAAAAAATTATTTTTTGCACAATTTACTGTAGAAAAGGCAATCCCTGGCGGATTTGAAATTTGCGACAGTAAAAAATTATTTTTTGAATAATTTACTATAGAAAAGGCTATCCCTGGCGTAATTAAAATTTGCGACAGTAGAAAATTATTTTTTGAATAATTTACTATAGAAAAGGCAATCCCTGGCGTAATTAAAATTTGCGACAGTATAAAATTATTTTTTGAAAAATTTACTATATAAACGGCAATCCCTGGCGTAATTAAAATTTGCGACAGTAAAAAATTAGTTTTTGAATAATTTACTATAGAAAAGGCAATCCCTGGCGGATTTGAAATTTGCGACAGTAAAAAATTATTTTTTGAATAATTTACTATAGAAAAGGCAATCCCTGGCGTAATTAAAATTTGCGACAGTATAAAATTATTTTTTTAAAAATTTACTATATAAAAGGCAATCCCTGGAGTAATTAAAATTTGCGACAGTAAAAAATTAGTTTTTGAAAAATTTACTGTAGAAAAGGCAATCCCTGGCGGATTTGAAATTTGCGACAGTAAAAAATTATTTTTTGAATAATTTACTATAGAAAAGGCAATCCCTGGCGTAATTAAAATTTGCGACAGTAGAAAATTATTTTTTGAATAATTTACTATAGAAACGGCAATCCCTGGCGCAATTAAAATTTGCGACAGTAAAAAATTATTTTTTGAATAATTTACTATAGAAAAGTCAATCCCTGGCGTAATTAAAATTTGCGACAGTAGAAAATTATTTTTTGAATAATTTACTATAGAAAAGGCAATCCCTGGCGTAATTAAAATTTGCGACAGTATAAAATTATTTTTTGAATAATTTACTATAGAAAAGGCAATCCCTGGCGTAATTAAAATTTGCGACAGTAGAAAATTATTTTTTGAAAAGTTTACTATAGAAAAGGTAATCCCTGGCGCAATTAAAATTTGCGACAGTAAAAAATTATTTTTTGCACAATTTACTGTAGAAAAGGCAATCCCTGGCGGATTTGAAATTTGCGACAGTAAAAAATTATTTTTTGAATAATTTACTATAGAAAAGGCTATCCCTGGCGTATTTAAAATTTGCGACAGTAAAAAATTATTTTTTGAATAATTTATTATAGAAAAGGCAATCCCTGGCGTAATTAAAATTTGCGACAGTATAAAATTATTTTTTGAAAAATTTACTATATAAAAGGCAATCCCTGGCGTAATTAAAATTTGCGACAGTAAAAAATTAGTTTTTGAAAAATTTACTGTAGAAAAGGTAATCCCTGGCGGATTAGAAATTTGCGACAGTAAAAAATTATTTTTTGAATAATTTACTATAGAAAAGGCAATCCCTCGCGTAATTAAAATTTGCGACAGTAGAAAATTATTTTTTGAATAATTTACTATAGAAAAGGCAATCCCTGGCGAAATTAAAATTTGCGACAGTAAAAAATTATTTTTTGAATAATTTACTATAGAAAAGGCAATCCCTGGCGTAATTAAAATTTGCGACAGTAGAAAATTACTTTTTGAATAATTTACTATAGAAAAGGCAATCCCTGGCGTATTTAAAATTTGCGACAGTAAAAAATTATTTTTTGAATAATTTACTATAGAAAAGGCAATCCCTGGCGTATTTAAAATTTGCGACAGTAAAAAATTAATTTGTGAAAAATTTACCTGGCGAAATTGAAATTTGCGAGAGTAAAAAATTATTTTTTGAATAATTTACTATAGAAAAGGCAATCCCTGGCGTAATTAAAATTTGCGACAGTAAAAAATTATTTTTTGAATAATTTATTATAGAAAAGGCAATCCCTGGCGTAATTAAAATTTGCGACAGTAGAATATTATTTTTTTAATAATTTACTATAGAAAAGGTTATCCCTGGCGCAATTAAAATTTGCGACAGAAGAAAATTATTTTTTGAATAATTTACTATAGAAAAGGCAATCCGTGGCGTAATTAAAATTTGCGACGGTAAAAAATTATTTTTTGAATAATTTACTATAGAAAAGGCAATCCCTGGCGTCATTAAAATTTGCGACAGTAGAAAATTATTTTTTGAATAATTTACTATAGAAAAGGCAATCCCTGGCGGATTTAAAATTTGCGACAGTAAAAAATTATTTTTTGAATAATTTACTATAGAAAAGGCAATCCCTGGCGTAATTAAAATTTGGGACAGTAGAAAATTATTTTTTGAATAATTTACTATAGAAAAGGCAATCCCTGGCGCAATTAAAATTTGCGACAGTAAAAAATTATTTTTTGAATAATTTACTATAGAAAAGGCAATCCCTCGCGTAATTAAAATTTGCGACAGTAGAAAATTATTTTTTGAATAATTTACTATAGAAAAGGCAATCCCTGGCGTAATTAAAATTTGCGACAGTATAAAATTATTTTTTGAAAAATTTACTATATAAAAGGCAATCCCTGGCGTAATTAAAATTTGCGACAGTAAAAAATTAGTTTTTGAATAATTTACTATAGAAAAGGCAATCCCTGGCGGATTTGAAATTTGCGACAGTAAAAAATTATTTTTTGAATAATTTACTATAGAAAAGGCAATCCCTGGCGTAATTAAAATTTGCGACAGTAGAAAATTATTTTTTGAATAATTTACTATAGAAAAGGCAATCCCTGGCGCAATTAAAATTTGCGACAGTAAAAAATTATTTTTTGAATAATTTACTATAGAAAAGGCAATCCCTGGCGTAATTAAAATTTGCGACAGTAAAAAATTATTTTTTGAATAATTTACTATAGAAAAGGCAATCCCTGGCGTAATTAAAATTTGCGACAGTAGAAAATTATTTTTTGAATAATTTACTATAGAAAAGGCACTCCCTGGCGAAATTAAAATTTGCGACAGTAGAAAATTATTTTTTGTATAATTTACTATAGAAAAGGCAATCCTTGGCGCAATTAAAATTTGCGACAGTAAAAAATTATTTTTTGAATAATTTACTATAGAAAAGGCAATCCCTGGCGTAATTAAAATTTGCGACAGTATAAAATTATTTTTTTAAAAATTTACTATATAAAAGGCAATCCCTGGCGTAATTAAAATTTGCGACAGTAAAAAATTAGTTTTTGAAAAATTTACTGTAGAAAAGGTAATCCCTGGCGGATTTGAAATTTGCGACAGTAAAAAATTATTTTTTGAATAATTTACTATAGAAAAGGCAATTCCTGGCGTAATTAAAATTTGCGACAGTAGAAAATTATTTTTTGAATAATTTACTATAGAAAAGGCATTCCCTGGCGCAATTAAAATTTGCGACAGTAAAAAATTATTTTTTGAATAATTTACTATAGAAAAGGCAATCCCTGGCGTAATTAAAATTTGCGACAGTAGAAAATTATTTTTTGAATAATTTACTATAGAAAAGGCAATCCTTGGCGGATTTAAAATTTGCGACAGTAAAAAATTATTTTTTGAATAATTTACTATAGAAAAGGCAATCCCTGGCGTAATTAAAATTTGCGACAGTAGAAAATTATTTTTTGAATAATTTACTATAGAAACGGCAATCCCTGGCGCAATTAAAATTTGCGACAGTAAAAAATTATTTTTTGAATAATTTACTATAGAAAAGGCAATCCCTGGCGTAATTAAAATTTGCGACAGTAGAAAATTATTTTTTGAATAATTTACTATAGAAAAGGCAATCCCTGGCGTAATTAAAATTTGCGACAGTATAAAATTATTTTTTGAATAATTTACTATAGAAAAGGCAATCCCTGGCGTAATTAAAATTTGCGACAGTAGAAAATTATTTTTTGAAAAGTTTACTATAGAAAAGGTAATCCCTGGCGCAATTAAAATTTGCGCCAGTAAAAAATTATTTTTTGCAAAATTTACTGTAGAAAAGGCAATCCCTGGCGGATTTGAAATTTGCGACAGTAAAAAATTATTTTTTGAATAATTTACTATAGAAAAGGCTATCCCTGGCGTATTTAAAATTTGCGACAGTAAAAAATTATTTTTTGAATAATTTACTATAGAAAAGGCAATCCCTGGCGTAATTAAAATTTGCGACAGTATAAAATTATTTTTTGAAAAATTTACTATATAAAAGGCAATCCCTGGCGTAATTAAAATTTGCGACAGTAAAAAATTAGTTTTTGAAAAATTTACTGTAGAAAAGGTAATCCCTGGCGGATTTGAAATTTGCGACAGTAAAAAATTATTTTTGGAATAATTTACTATAGAAAAGGCAATCCCTGGCGTAATTAAAATTTGCGACAGTAGAAAATTATTTTTTGAATAATTTACTATAGAAAAGGCAATCCCTGGCGCAATTAAAATTTGCGACAGTAAAAAATTATTTTTTGAATAATTTACTATAGAAAAGGCAATCCCTGGCGTAATTAAAATTTGCGACAGTAGAAAATTACTTTTTGAATAATTTACTATAGAAAAGGCAATCCCTGGCGTATTTAAAATTTGCGACAGTAAAAAATTATTTTTTGAATAATTTACTATAGAAAAGGCAATCCCTGGCGTATTTAAAATTTGCGACAGTAAAAAATTAATTTGTGAAAAATTTACCTGGCGAAATTGAAATTTGCGACAGTAGAAAATTATTTTTTGAATAATTTACTATAGAAAAGGCAATCCTTGGCGCAATTAAAATTTGCGACAGTAAAAAATTATTTTTTGAATAATTTACTATAGAAAAGGCAATCCCTGGCGTAATTAAAATTTGCGACAGTATAAAATTATTTTTTTAAAAATTTACTATATAAAAGGCAATCCCTGGCGTAATTAAAATTTGCGACAGTAAAAAATTAGTTTTTGAAAAATTAACTGTAGAAAAGGCAATCCCTGGCGGATTTGAAATTTGCGACAGTAAAAAATTATTTTTTGAATAATTTACTATAGAAAAGGCAATCCCTGGCGTAATTAAAATTTGCGACAGTAGAAAATTATTTTTTGAATAATTTACTATAGAAAAGGCAATCCCTGGCGCAATTAAAATTTGCGACAGTAAAAAATTATTTTTTGAATAATTTACTATAGAAAAGGCAATCCCTGGCGTAATTAAAATTTGCGACAGTAGAAAATTATTTTTTGAATAATTTACTATAGAAAAGGCAATCCCTGGCGGATTTAAAATTTGCGACAGTAAAAAATTATTTTTTGAATAATTTACTATAGAAAAGGCAATCCCTGGCGTAATTAAAATTTGCGACAGTAGAAAATTATTTTTTGAATAATTTACTATAGAAACGGCAATACCTGGCGCAATTAAAATTTGCGACAGTAAAAAATTATTTTTTGAATAATTTACTATAGAAAAGGCAATCCCTGGCGTAATTAAAATTTGCGACAGTAGAGAATTATTTTTTGAATAATTTACTATAGAAAAGGCAATCCCTGGCGTAATTAAAATTTGCGACAGTATAAAATTATTTTTTGAATAATTTACTATAGAAAAGGCAATCCCTGGCGTAATTAAAATTTGCGACAGTAGAAAATTATTTTTTGAAAAGTTTACTATAGAAAAGGTAATCCCTGGCGCAATTAAAATTTGCGCCAGTAAAAAATTATTTTTTGCAAAATTTACTGTAGAAAAGGCAATCCCTGGCGGATTTGAAATTTGCGACAGTAAAAAATTATTTTTTGAATAATTTACTATAGAAAAGGCTATCCCTGGCGTATTTAAAATTTGCGACAGTAAAAAATTATTTTTTGAATAGTTTACTATAGAAAAGGCAATCCCTGGCGTAATTAAAATTTGCGACAGTATAAAATTATTTTTTGAAAAATTTACTATATAAAAGGCAATCCCTGGCGTAATTAAAATTTGCGACAGTAAAAAATTAGTTTTTGGAAAATTTACTGTAGAAAAGGTAATCCCTGGCGGATTTGAAATTTGCGACAGTAAAAAATTATTTTTTGAATAATTTACTATAGAAAAGGCAATCCCTGGCGTAATTAAAATTTGCGACAGTAGAAAATTATTTTTTGAATAATTTACTATAGAAAAGGCAATCCCTGGCGCAATTAAAATTTGCGACAGTAAAAAATTATTTTTTGAATAATTTACTATAGAAAAGGCAATTCCTGGCGTAATTAAAATTTGCGACAGTAGAAAATTACTTTTTGAATAATTTACTATAGAAAAGGCAATCCCTGGCGTATTTAAAATTTGCGACAGTAAAAAATTATTTTTTGAATAATTTACTATAGAAAAGGCAATCCCTGGCGTATTTAAAATTTGCGACAGTAAAAAATTAATTTGTGAAAAATTTACCTGGCGAAATTGAAATTTGCGAGAGTAAAAAATTATTTTTTGAATAATTTACTATAGAAAAGGCAATCCCTGGCGTAATTAAAATTTGCGACAGTAAAAAATTATTTTTTGAATAATTTACTATAGAAAAGGCAATCCCTGGCGTAATTAAAATTTGCGACAGTAGAAAATTATTTTTTTAATAATTTACTATAGAAAAGGTTATCCCTGGCGCAATTAAAATTTGCGACAGTAGAAAATTATTTTTTGAATAATTTACTATAGAAAAGGCAATCCGTGGCGCAATTAAAATTTGCGACGGTAAAAAGTTATTTTTTGAATAATTTACTATAGAAAAGGCAATCCCTGGCGTCATTAAAATTTGCGACAGTAGAAAATTATTTTTTGAATAATTTACTATAGAAAAGGCAATCCCTGGCGGATTTAAAATTTGCGACAGTAAAAAATTATTTTTTGAATAATTTACTATAGAAAAGGCAATCCCTGGCGTAATTAAAATTTGCGACAGTAGAAAATTATTTTTCGAATAATTTACTATAGAAAAGGCAATCCCTGGCGCAATTAAAATTTGCGACATTAAAAAATTATTTTTTGAATAATTTACTATAGAAAAGGCAATCCCTGGCGTAATTAAAATTTGCGACAGTAGAAAATTATTTTTTGAATAATTTACTATAGAAAAGGCAATCCCTGGCGTAATTAAAATTTGCGACAGTATAAAATTATTTTTTGAAAAATTTACTATATAAAAGGCAATCCCTGGCGTAATTAAAATTTGCGACAGTAAAAAATTAGTTTTTGAATAATTTACTATAGAAAAGGCAATCCCTGGCGGATTTGAAATTTGCGACAGTAAAAAATTATTTTTTGAATAATTTACTATAGAAAAGGCAATCCCTGGCGTAATTAAAATTTGCGACAGTAGAAAATTATTTTTTGAATAATTTACTATAGAAAAGGCAATCCCTGGCGCAATTAAAATTTGCGACAGTAAAAAATTATTTTTTGAATAATTTACTATAGAAAAGGCAATCCCTGGCGAAATTAAAATTTGCGACAGTAGAAAATTATTCTTTGAATAATTTACTATAGAAAAGGCAATCCCTGGCGGATTTAAAATTTGCGACAGTAAAAAATTATTTTTTGAATAATTTACTATAGAAAAGGCAATCCCTGGCGTAATTAAAATTTGCGACAGTAGAAAATTATTTTTTGAATAATTTACTATAGAAACGGCAATCCCTGGCGCAATTAAAATTTGCGACAGTAAAAAATTATTTTTTGAATAATTTACTATAGAAAAGGCAATCCCTGGCGTAATTAAAATTTGCGACAGTAGAAAATTATTTTTTGAATAATTTACTATAGAAAAGGCAATCCCTGGCGTAATTAAAATTTGCGACAGTATAAAATTATTTTTTGAATAATTTACTATAGAAAAGGCAATCCCTGGCGTAATTAAAATTTGCGACAGTAGAAAATTATTTTTTGAAAAGTTTACTATAGAAAAGGTAATCCCTGGCGCAATTAAAATTTGCGACAGTAAAAAATTATTTTTTGCAAAATTTATTGTAGAAAAGGCAATCCCTGGCGGATTTGAAATTTGCGACGGTAAAAAATTATTTTTTGAATAATTTACTATAGAAACGGCTATCCCTGGCGTATTTAAAATTTGCGACAGTAAAAAATTATTTTTTGAATAATTTACTATAGAAAAGGCAATCCCTGGCGTAATTAAAATTTGCGACAGTATAAAATTATTTTTTGAAAAATTTACTATATAAAAGGCAATCCCTGGCGTAATTAAAATTTGCGACAGTAAAAAATTAGTTTTTGAAAAATTTACTGTAGAAAAGGTAATCCCTGGCGAATTTGAAATTTGCGACAGTAAAAAATTATTTTTTGAATAATTTACTATAGAAAAGGCAATCCCTGGCGTAATTAAAATTTGCGACAATAGAAAATTATTTTTTGAATAATTTACTATAGAAAAGGCAATCCCTGGCGTAATTAAAATTTGCGACAGTAGAAAATTACTTTTTGAATAATTTACTATAGAAAAGGCAATCCCTGGCGTATTTAAAATTTGCGACAGTAAAAAATTATTTTTTGAATAATTTACTATAGAAAAGGCAATCACTGGCGTATTTAAAATTTGCGACAGTAAAAAATTAATTTGTGAAAAATTTACCTGGCGAAATTGAAATTTGCGAGAGTAAAAAATTATTTTTTGAATAATTTACTATAGAAATGGCAATCCCTGGCGTAATTAAAATTTGCGACAGTAAAAAATTATTTTTTGAATAATTTACTATAGAAAAGGCAATCCCTGGCGTAATTAAAATTTGCGACAGTAGAAAATTATTTTTTTAATAATTTACTATAGAAAAGCTTATCCCTGGCGCAATTAAAATTTGCGACAGTAGAAAATTATTTTTTGAATAATTTACTATAGAAAAGGCAATCCGTGGCGCAATTAAAATTTGCGACGGTAAAAAATTATTTTTTGAATAATTTACTATAGAAAAGGCAATCCCTGGCGTCATTAAAATTTGCGACAGTAGAAAATTATTTTTTGAATAATTTACTATAGAAAAGACAATCCCTGGCGGATTTAAAATTTGCGACAGTAAAAAATTATTTTTTGAATAATTTACTATAGAAAAGGCAATCCCTGGCGTAATTAAAATTTGCGACAGTAGAAAATTATTTTTTGAATAATTTACTATAGAAAAGGCAATCCCTGGCGTAATTAAAATTTGCGACAGTATAAAATTATTTTTTGAAAAATTTACTATAGAAAAGGCAATCCCTGGCGCAATTAAAATTTGCGACAGTAAAAAATTATTTTTTGAATAATTTACTATAGAAAAGGCAATCCCTGGCGTAATTAAAATTTGCGACAGTAAAAAATTATTTTTTGAATAATTTACCATAGAAAAGGCAATCCCTGGCGTAATTAAAATTTGCGACAGTAGAAAATTATTTTTTGAATAATTTACTATAGAAAAGGCACTCCCTGGCGCAATTAAAATTTGCGACAGTAAAAAATTAATTTTTGAAAAATTTACTGTAGAAAAGGCAATCCCTGGCGGATTTGAAATTTGCGACAGTAAAAAATTATTTTTTGAATAATTTACTATAGAAAAGGCAATCCCTGGCGTAATTAAAATTTGCGACAGTATAAAATTATTTTTTGAATAATTTACTATAGAAAAGGCAATCCCTGGCGTAATTAAAATTTGCGACAGTAGAAAATTATTTTTTGAAAAGTTTACTATAGAAAAGGTAATCCCTGGCGCAATTAAAATTTGCGACAGTAAAAAATTATTTTTTGCAAAATTTACTGTAGAAAAGGCAATCCCTGGCGGATTTGAAATTTGCGACAGTAAAAAATTATTTTTTGAATAATTTACTATAGAAACGGCTATCCCTGGCGTAATTAAAATTTGCGACAATAGAAAATTATTTTTTGAATAATTTACTATAGAAAAGGCAATCCCTGGCGCAATTAAAATTTGCGACAATAAAAAATTATTTTTTGAATAATTTACTATAGAAAAGGCAATCCCTGGCGTAATTAAAATTTGCCACAGTAGAAAATTACTTTTTGAATAATTTACTATAGAAAAGGCAATCCCTGGCGTATTTAAAATTTGCGACAGTAAAAAATTATTTTTTGAATAATTTACTATAGAAAAGGCAATCACTGGCGTATTTAAAATTTGCGACAGTAAAAAATTAATTTGTGAAAAATTTACCTGGCGAAATTGAAATTTGCGAGAGTAAAAAATTATTTTTTGAATAATTTACTATAGAAATGGCAATCCCTGGCGTAATTAAAATATGCGACAGTAAAAAATTATTTTTTGAATAATTTACTATAGAAAAGGCAATCCCTGGCGTAATTAAAATTTGCGAGAGTAGAAAATTATTTTTTTAATAATTTACTATAGAAAAGGTTATCCCTGGCGCAATTAAAATTTGCGACAGTAGAAAATTATTTTTTGAATAATTTACTATAGAAAAGGCAATCCGTGGCGCAATTAAAATTTGCGACAGTAAAAAATTATTCTTTGAATAATTTACTATAGAAAAGGCAATCCCTGGCGTCATTAAAATTTGCGACAGTAGAAAATTATTTTTTGAATAATTTACTATAGAAAAGACCATCCCCGGCGGATTTAAAATTTGCGACAGTAAAAAATTATTTTTTGAATAATTTACTATAGAAAAGGCAATCCCTGGCGTAATTAAAATTTGCGACAGTAGAAAATTATTTTTTGAATAATTTACTATAGAAAAGGCAATCCCTGGCGTAATTAAAATTTGCGACAGTATAAAATTATTTTTTGAAAAATTTACTATAGAAAAGGCAATCCCTGGCGCAATTAAAATTTGCGACAGTAAAAAATTATTTTTTGAATAATTTACTATAGAAGAGGCAATCCCTGGCGTAATTAAAATTTGCGACAGTAAAAAATTATTTTTTGAATAATTTACCATAGAAAAGGCAATCCCTGGCGTAATTAAAATTTGCGACAGTAGAAAATTATTTTTTGAATAATTTACTATAGAAAAGGCACTCCCTGGCGCAATTAAAATTTGCGACAGTAAAAAATTAATTTTTGAAAAATTTACTGTAGA
Organism: Dioctria linearis; assembly: GCA_963930735.1. NCBI lineage: Eukaryota > Metazoa > Arthropoda > Insecta > Diptera > Asilidae > Dioctria > Dioctria linearis. The sequence continues at coordinate 69,221 of CAWVNZ010003073.1, forward strand.
AAAGGCAATCCCTGGCGGATTTGAAATTTGCGACAGTAAAAAATTATTTTTTGAATAATTTACTATAGAAAAGGCAATCCCTGGCGTAATTAAAATTTGCGACAGTAGAAAATTATTTTTTGAATAATTTACTATAGAAAAGGCAATCCCTGGCGCAATTAAAATTTGCGACAGTAAAAAATTATTTTTTGAATAATTTACTATAGAAAAGGCAATCCCTGGCGTAATTAAAATTTGCGACAGTAGAAAATTATTTTTTGAATAATTTACTATAGAAAAGGCAATCCCTGGCGCAATTAAAATTTGCGACAGTAAAAAATTATTTTTTGAATAATTTACTATAGAAAAGGCAATCCCTGGCGTAATTAAAATTTGCGACAGTAGAAAATTATTTTTTGAATAATTTACTATAGAAAAGGCACTCCCTGGTGCAATTAAAATTTGCGACAGTAAAAAATTAGTTTTTGAAAAATTTACTGTAGAAAAGGCAATCCCTGGCGGATTTGAAACTTGCGACAGTAAAAAATTATTTTTTGAATAATTTACTATAGAAAAGGCAATCCCTGGCGTAATTAAAATTTGCGACAGTAAAAAATTATTTTTTGAATAATTTACTATACAAAAGGCAATCCCTGGCGTAATTAAAATTTCCGACAGTATAACATTATTTTTTGAAAAATTTACTATATAAAAGGCAATCCCTGGCGTAATTAAAATTTGCGACAGTAAAAAATTAGTTTTTGAAAAATTTACTGTAGAAAAGGCAATCCCTGGCGGATTTGAAATTTGCGACAGTAAAAAATTATTTTTTGAATAATTTACTATAGAAAAGGCAATCCCTGGCGTAATTAAAATTTGCGACAGTAGAAAATTATTTTTTGAATAATTTACTATAGAAAAGGCAATCCCTGGCGCAATTAAAATTTGCGACAGTAAAAAATTATTTTTTGAATAATTTACTATAGAAAAGGCAATCCCTGGCGTAATTAAAATTTGCGACAGTAGAAAATTATTTTTTGAATAATTTACTATAGAAAAGGCAATCCCTGGCGTAATTAAAATTTGCGACAGTATAAAATTATTTTTTGAATAATTTACTATAGAAAAGGCAATCCCTGGCGTAATTAAAATTTGCGACAGTAGAAAATTATTTTTTGAAAAGTTTACTATAGGAAAGGTAATCCCTGGCGCAATTAAAATTTGCGACAGTAAAAAATTAGTTTTTGCAAAATTTACTGTAGAAAAGGCAATCCCTGGCGGATTTGAAATTTGCGACAGTAAAAAATTATTTTTTGAATAATTTACTATAGAAAAGGCAATCCCTGGCGTATTTAAAATTTGCGACAGTAAAAAATTATTTTTTGAATAATTTACTATAGGAAAGGCTATCCCTGGCGTAATTAAAATTTGCGACAGTATAAAATTATTTTTTGAAAAATTTACTATATAAAAGGCAATACCTGGCGTAATTAAAATTTGCGACAGTAAAAAATTAGTTTTTGAAAAATTTACTGTAGAAAAGGTAATCCCTGGCGGATTTGAAATTTGCGACAGTAAAAAATTATTTTTTGAATAATTTACTATAGAAAAGGCAATCCCTGGCGTAATTAAAATTTGCGACAGTAGAAAATTATTTTTTGAATAATTTACTATAGAAAAGGCAATCCCTGGCGCAATTAAAATTTGCGACAGTAAAAAATTATTTTATGAATAATTTACTATAGAAAAGGCAATCCCTGGCGTAATTAAAATTTGCGACAGTAGAAAATTACTTTTTGATTAATTTACTATAGAAAAGGCAATCCCTGGCGTATTTAAAATTTGCGACAGTAAAAAATTATTTTTTGAATAATTTACTATAGAAAAGGCAATCCCTGGCGTAATTAAAATTTTCGATAGTAAAAAATTATTTTTTGAATAATTTACTATAGAAAAGGCAATCCCTGGCGTAATTAAAATTTGCGAGAGTAGAAAATTATTTTTTGAATAATTTACTATAGAAAAGGCAATCCCTGGCGCAATTAAAATTTGCGACAGTAAAAATTATTTTTTGAATAATTTACTTTAGAAATGGCAATCCCTGGCGTAATTAAAATTTCTGACAGTAGAAAATTATTTTTTGAAAAGTTTACTATAGAAAAGGCAATCCCTGGGATATTTAAAATTTTCGACAGTAAAAAATTATTTTTTGAATAATTTACTATAGAAAAGGCAATCCCTGGCGTATTTAAAATTTGCGACAGTAAAAAATTAATTTGTGAAAAATTTACCTGGCGAAATTGGAACTTGCGAGAGTAAAAAATTATTTTTTGAATAATTTACTATAGAAAAGGCAATCCCTGGCGTAATTAAAATTTGCAACAGTAGAAAATTATTTTTTGAATAATTTACTATAGAAAAGGCAATCCCTGGCGTAATTAAAATTTGCGACAGTATAAAATTATTTTTTGAATAATTTACTATAGAAACGGCAATCCCTGGCGTAATTAAAATTTGCGACAGTAGAAAATTATTTTTTGAAAAGTTTACTATAGAAAAGGCAATCCCTGGCGCAATTAAAATTTGCGAGAGTAAAAAATTATTTTTTGGAAAATTTACTGTAGAAAAGGCAATCCCTGGCGCTATTAAAACTTGCGATAGTAAAAAATTATTTTTTGAATAATTTACTATAGAAAAGGCAATCCCAGGCGGATTTGAAATTTGCGACAGTAAAAAATTATTTTTTGAATAATTTACTATAGAAAAGGCAATCCCTGGCGTATTTAAAATTTGCGACAGTAAAAAATTATTTTTTGAATAATTTACTATAGAAAAGGCAATCCCTGGCGTAATTAAAGTTTGCGACAGTATAAAATTATTTTTTGAAAAATTTACTATATAAAAGGCAATCCCTGGCGTAATTAAAATTTGCGACAGTAAAAAATTAGTTTTTGAAAAATTTACTGTAGAAAAGGCAATCCCTGGCGGATTTGAAATTTGCGACAGTAAAAATTATTTTTTGAATAATTTACTATAGAAAAGGCAATCTCTGGCGTAATTAAAATTTGCGACAGTAGAAAATTATTTTTTGAATAATTTACTATAGAAAAGGCAATCCCTGGCGCAATTAAAATTTGCGACAGTAAAAAATTATTTTTTGAATAATTTACTATAGAAAAGGCAATCCCAGGCGTAATTAAAATTTGCGACAGTAGAAAATTATTTTTTGAATAATTTACTATAGAAATGGCAATCCCTGGCGTATTTAAAATTTGCGACAGTAAAAAATTATTTTTTGAATAATTTACTATAGAAAATGCAATCCCTGGCGTAATTAAAATTTGCGACAGTAGAAAATTATTTTTTGAATAATTTACTATAGAAAAGGCAATCCCTGGCGTATTTAAAATTTGCGACAGTAAAAAATTATTTTTTTGAATAATTTACTATAGAAAAAGCAATCCCTGGCGCAATTAAAATTTGCGACAGTAAAAAATTATTTTTTGAATATTTTACTATAGAAAAGGCAATCCCTGGCGTATTTAAAATTTGCGACAGTAAAAAATTATTTTTTGAATAATTTACTATAGAAAATGGAATCCCTGGCGTAATTAAAATTTGCGACAGTATAAAATTATTTTTTTAAAAATTTACTATATAAAAGCCAATCCCTGGCGTAATTAAAATTTGCGACAGTAAAAAATTAGTTTTTGAAAAATTTACTGTAGAAAAGGCAATCCCTGGCGCAATTAAAATTTGCGACAGTAGAAAATTATTTTTTGAATAATTTACTATAGAAAAGGCAAATCCCTGGCGCAACTAAAATTTGCGACAGTAGAAAATTTTTTTTTGAATAATTTACTGTAGAAAAGGCAATCCCTGTCGCAATTAAAATTTGCGACAGTAGAAAATTATTTTTTGAATAATTTACTATAGAAAAGGCAATCCCTGGCGTAATTAAAATTTGCGACAGTAGAAAATTATTTTTTGAATAATTTACTATAGAAAAGGCAATCCCTGGCGTAATTAGAGTTTGCGATAGTAAAAAATTATTTTTTGAATAATTTACTATAGAAAAGGCAATCCCTGGCGGATTTGAAATTTGCGACAGTAAAAAATTATTTTCTGAATAATTTACTATAGAAAAGGCAATCCCTGGCGTAATTAAAATTTGGAAAAGTAACAAATTATTTTTTGAATAATTTACTATAGAAAAGGCAATCCCTGGCGTAATTAAAATTTGCGACAGTAGAAAATTATTTTTTGAATAATTTACTATAGAAAAGGCAATCCCTGGCGTAATTAAAATTTGCGACAGTTGAAAATTGTTTTTTGAATAATTTACTATAGAAAAGGCAATCCCTGGCGTAATTAAAATTTGCGACAGTAGAAAATTATTTTTTGAATAATTTACTATAGAAAAGGCAATCCCTGGCGTAATTAAAATTTGCGACAGTAAAAAATTATTTTTTGAATAATTTACTATAGAAAAGGCAATCCCTGGCGGATTTGAAATTTGCGACAGTAAAAAATTATTTTTTGAATAATTTACTATAGAAAAGGCAATCCCTGGCGTAACTAAAATTTGCGACAGTAGAATATTATTTTTTGAATAATTTACTATAGAAAAGGCAATCCCTGGCGCAATTAAAATTTGCGACAGTAAAAAATTATTTTTTGAATAATTTACTATAGAAAAGGCAATCCCTGGCATAATTAAAATTTGCGACAGTTGAAAATTATTTTTTGAATAATTTACTATAGAAAAGGCAATCCCTGGCGCAATTAAAATTTGCGACAATAAAAAATTATTTTTTGAAAAATTTACTATAGAAAAGGTAATCCCTGGCGCAATTAAAATTTGCTACAATAAAAAATTATTTTTTGAATAATTTACTATAGAAAAGGCAATCCCTGGCGTAATTAAAATTTGCGACAGTAAAAAATTAATTTGTGAAAAATTTACTGTAGAAAGGCAATCCCTGGCGCAATTAAAATTTGCGACAGTAGAAAATTATTTTTTGAAAAGTTTACTATAGAAAAGGCAATCCCTGGGATATTTAAAATTTGCGACAGTAAAAAATTATTTTTTGAATAATTTACTATAGAAAAGGCAATCCCTGGAGTATTTAAAATTTGCGACAGTAAAAAATTAATTTGTGAAAAATTTACCTGGCGAAATTGAAATTTGCGAGAGTAAAAAATTATTTTTTGAATAATTTACTATAGAAAAGGCAATCCCTGGCGTAATTAAAATTTGCGACAGTAGAAAATTATTTTTTGAATAATTTACTATAGAAAAGGCAAACCCTGGCGTAATTAAAATTTGCGACAGTATAAAATTATTTTTTGAATATTTTACTATAGAAAAGGCAATCCCTGGCGTAATTAAAATTTGCGACAGTAGAAAATTATTTTTTGAAAAGTTTACTATAGAAAAGGCAATACCTGGCGCAATTAAAATTTGCGACAGTAAAAAATTATTTTTTGCAAAATTTACTGTAGAAAAGGCAATCCCTGGCGTATTTAAATTTGCGACAGTAAAAAATTAATTTGTGAAAAATTTACCTGGCGAAATTGAAATTTGCGAGAGTAAAAAATTATTTTTTGAATAATTTACTATAGAAAAGGCAATCCCTGGCGCAACAAAAATTTGCGACTGTAGAAAATTATTTTTTGAATAATTTACTATAGAAAAGGCAATCCCTGGCGTAATTAAAATTTGCGACAGTATAAAATTATTTTTTGAATAATTTACTATCCCTGGCGCAATTAAAATTTGCGACAGTATAAAATTATTTTTTGAATAATTTACTATAGAAAAGGCAATCCCTGGCGCACTTAAAATTTGCGACAGTAGAAAATTATTTTTTGAATAATTTACTATAGAAAAGGCAATCCCTGGCGTAATTAAAATTTGCGACAGTAGAAAATTATTTTTTGAATAATTTACTATAGAAAAGGCAATCCCTGGCGCAATTAAAATTTGCGACAGTAGAAAATTATTTTTTGAAAAGTTTACTACAGAAAAGGCAATCCCTGGCGCAATTAAAATTTGCGTCAGTAAAAAATTATTTTTTGCAAAATTTACTGTAGAAAAGGCAATCCCTGGCGCACTTAAAATTTGCGACAGTAAAAAATTATTTTTTGAATAATTTACTATAGAAAAGGCAATCCCTGGCGTAATTAAAACTTGCGATAGTAAAAAATTATTTTTTGAATAATTTACTATAGAAAAGGCAATCATCCCTGGCGTAATTAAAATTTGCGACAGTTGAAAATTATTTTTTGAATAATTTACTATAGAAAAGGCAATCCCTGGCGTAATTGAAATTTGCGACAGTAGAAAATTATTTTTTGAATAATTTACTATAGAAAAGGCAAACCCTGGCGTAATTAAAATTTGCGACAGTAGAAAATTAATTTGTGAGAAATTTACTATAGAAAAGCAATCCTTGGGATATTTAAAGTTTGCGACAGTAAAAAATTATTTTTTTGCAAAATTTACTATAGAAAAGGCAATCCCTGGCGTAATTAAAATTTGCGACAGTAAAAAATTATTTTTGAATAATTTACTATAGAAAAGGCAATCCCTGGCGTAATTAAAATTTGCGACAGTATAAAATTATTTTTTGAATAATTTACTATAGAAAAGGCTATCCCTGGGATATTTAAAATTTGCGACAGTTGAAAATTATTTTTTGAATAATTTACTATAGAAAAGGCAATCCCTGGCGTAATTAAAATTTGCGACAATTGAAAATTATTTTGTGAGAAATTTACTATAGAAAAGGCAATCCCTGGCGTAATTAAAATTTGCGACAGTAGAAAATTATTTTTTGAAAAGTTTACTATCGAAAAGGCAATCCCTGGCGCAATTAAAATTTGCGACAGTAAAAAATTATTTTTTGCAAAATTTACTGTAGAAAAGGCAATCCCTGGCGCAATTAAAACTTGCGATAGTAAAAAATTATTTTTTGCAAAATTTACTGTAGAAAAGGCAATCCCTGGCGGATTTGAAATTTGCGACAGTAAAAAATAATTTTTTTGCAAAATTTACTATAGAAAAGGCAATCCCTGGCGTATTTAAAATTTGCGACAGTAAAAAATTATTTTTTGAATAATTTACTATAGAAAAGGCAATCCCTGGCGCAATTAAATTTTGCGGCAGTAGAAAATTATTTTTTGAATAATTTACTATAGAAAAGGCAATCCCTGGCGCAATTAAAATTTGCGACAGTAGAAAATTATTTTTTGCAAAATTTACTATAGAAAAGGCAATCCCTGGCGTAATTAAAATGTGCGACAGTAGAAAATTAATTTGTGAGAAATTTGCTATAGAAAAGGCAATGCCTGGCTTAATTAAAATTTGCGACAGTAAAAAATTATTTCTTGAATAATTTACTATAGAAAAGGCAATCCCTGGCGTAATTAAAATTTGCGACAGTATAAAATTATTTTTTGAATAATTTACTATAGAAAAGGCAATCCCTGGCGCACTTAAAATTTGCGACAGTATAAAATTATTTTTTGAATAATTTACTATAGAAAAGGCAATCCCTGGCGTATTTAAAATTTGCGACAGTTGAAAATTATTTTTTGAATAATTTACTATGGAAAAGGCAATCCCTGGCGTAATTAAAATTTGTGACAGTAAAAAATTATTTTTTGAATAATTTACTATAGAAAAGGCAATCCCTGGCGTAATTAAAATTTGCGACAGTAGAAAATTATTTCTTGAATAATTTACTATAGAAAAGGCAATCCCTGGCGCAATTAAAATTTGCGACAGTAGAAAATTATTTTGTGCAAAATTTACTATAGAAAAGGCAATCCCTGGCGTAATTAAAATTTGCGACAGTAGAAAATTAATTTGTGAGAAATTTACTATAGAAAAGGCAATCCCTGGGATATTTAAAATTTGCGACAGTAAAAAATAATTTTTTTGCAAAATTTACTATAGAAAAGGCAATCCCTGGCGCAATTAAAATTTGCAACAGTAAAAAATTATTTTTTGCAAATTTACTGTAGAAAAGGCAATCCCTGGCGGATTTGAAATTTGCGAAAGTAAAAAATTATTTTTTGAATAATTTACTATAGAAAAGGCAATCCCTGGCGTAATTAAAATTTGCGACAGTAGAAAATTAATTTGTGAGAAATTTACTATAGAAAAGGCAATCCCTGGGATATTTAAAATTTGCGACAGTAAAAAATTATTTTTTTGCAAAATTTACTATAGAAAAGGCAATCCCTGGCGCAATTAAAATTTGCGACAGTAGAAAATTATTTTTTGCAAAATTTACTATAGAAAAGGCAATCCCTGGCGTAATTAAAATTTGCGACAGTAGAAAATTAATTTGTGAGAAATTTACTATAGAAAAGGCAATCCCTGGGATATTTAAAATTTGCGACAGTAAAAAATTATTTTTTGCAAAATTTACTATAGAAAAGGCAATCCCTGGCGCAATTAAAATTTGCAACAGTAAAAAATTATTTTTTGCAAAATTTACTATAGAAAAGGCAATCCCTGGCGGATTTGAAATTTGCGACAGTAAAAAATTATTTTTTGAATAATTTACTATAGAAAGGCAATCCCTGGCGTAATTAAAATTTGCGACAGTAGAAAATTAATTTGTGAGAAATTTACAATAGAAAAGGCAATCCCTGGGATATTTAAAATTTGCGACAGTGAAAAATATTTTTTTTGCAAAATTTACTATAGAAAAGGCAATCCCTGGCGTAATTAAAATTTGCGACAGTAGAAAATTATTTTTTGAATAATTTACTATAGAAAAGGCAATCCCTGGCGCAATTAAAATTTGCGACAGTAGAAAATTATTTTTTGCAAAATTTACTATAGAAAAGGCAATCCCTGGCGTAATTAAAATTTGCGACAATAGAAAATTATTTTTTGAACAATTTACTATAGAAAAGGCAATCCCTGGCGCAATTTAAATTTGCGACAGTAAAAAATTATTTTTTTGCAAAATTTACTATAGAAAAGGCAATCCCTGGCGCAATTAAAATTTGCAACAGTAAAAAATTATTTTTTGCAAAATTTACTGTAGAAAAGGCAATCCCTGGCGGATTTGAAATTTGCGACAGTAAAAAATTATTTTTTGAATAATTTACTATAGAAAAGGCAATCCCTGGCGAAATTAAAATTTGCGACAGTAGAAAATTAATTTGTGAGAAATTTACTATAGAAAAGGCAATCCCTGGCGCAATTAAAATTTGCGACAGTAGTAAATTATTTTTTGAATAATTTACTATAGAAAAGGCAATCCCTGGCGTAATTAAAATTTGCGACAGTAGAAAATTATTTTTTGAATAATTTACTATAGAAAAGGCAATCCCTGGCGTAATTAAAATTTGCGACAATAGAAAATTATTTTTTGAATAATTTACTATAGAAAGGCAATCCCTGGCGTAATTAAAATTTGCGACAGTAGAAAATTAATTTGTGAGAAATTTGCAATAGAAAAGGCAATCCCTGGGATATTTAAAATTTGCGACAGTGAAAAATAATTTTTTTGCAAAATTTACTATAGAAAAGGCAATCCCTGGCGTAATTAAAATTTGCGACAGTAGAAAATTATTTTTTGAATAATTTACTATAGAAAAGGCAATCCCTGGCGCAATTAAAATTTGCGACAGTAGAAAATTATTTTTTGCAAAATTTACTATAGAAAAGGCAATCCCTGGCGTAATTAAAATTTGCGACAGTAGAAAATTATTTTTTGAATAATTTACTATAGAAAAGGCAATCCCTGGCGCAATTAAAATTTGCGACAGTAGAAAATTATTTTTTGCAAAATTTACTATAGAAAAGGCAATCCCTGGCGTAATTAAAATTTGCGACAGTAGAAAATTAATTTGTGAGAAATTTACTATAGAAAAGGCAATCCCTGGCGCAATTAAAATTTGCGACAGTAGAAAATTATTTTTTGAATAATTTACTATAGAAAAGGCAATCCCTGGCGTAATTAAAATTTGCGACTGTAGAAAATTATTTTTTGAATAATTTACTATAGAAAAGACAATCCCTAGCGTAATTAAAATTTGCGACAGTAGAAAATTATTTTTTGAATAATTTACTATAGAAAGGCAATCCCTGGCGTAATTAAAATTTGCGACAGTAGAATATTAATTTGTGAGAAATTTACAATAGAAAAGGCAATCCCTGGGATATTTAAAATTTGCGACAGTGAAAAATAATTTTTTTGCAAAATTTACTATAGAAAAGGCAATCCCTGGCGTAATTAAAATTTCCGACAGTAGAAAATTATTTTTTGAATAATTTACTATAGAAAAGGCAATCCCTGGCACAATTAAAATTTGCGACAGTAGAAAATTATTTTTTGGAAAATTTACTATAGAAAAGGCAATCCCTGGCGTAATTAAAATTTGCGACAGTGGAAAATTATTTTTTGAATAATTTACTATAGAAAAGGCAATCCCTGGCGCAATTAAAATTTGCGACAGTAGAAAATTATTTTTTGCAAAATTTACTACAGAAAAGGCAATCCCTGGCGTAATTAAAATTTGCGACAGTAGAAAATTAATTTGTGAGAAATTTACTATAGAAAAGGCAATCCCTGGCGCAATTAAAATTTGCGACAGTAGAAAATTATTTTTTGAATAATTTACAATAGAAAGGGCAATCCCTGGCGTAATTAAATTTTGCGACAGTAGAAAATTATTTTTTGAATAATTTACTATAGAAAAGGCAATCCCTGGCGTAATTAAAATTTGCGACAGTAGAAAATTATTTTTTGAATAATTTACTATAGAAAGGCAATCCCTGGCGTAATTAAAATTTGCGACAGTAGAAAATTAATTTGTGAGAAATTTACAATAGAAAAGGCAATCCCTGGGATATTTAAAATTTGCGACAGTGAAAAATAATTTTTTTGCAAAATTTACTATTGAAAAGGCAATCCCTGGCGTAATTAAAATTTGCGACAGTAGAAAATTATTTTTTGAATAATTTACTATAGAAAAGGCAATCCCTGGCACAATTAAAATTTGCGACAGTAGAAAATTATTTTTTGCAAAATTTACTATAGAAAAGGCAATCCCTATCGTAATTAAAATTTGCGACAGTAGAAAATTATTTTTTGAATAATTTACTATAGAAAAGGCAATCCCTGGCGCAATTAAAATTTGCGACAGTAGAAAATTATTTTTTGCAAAATTTACTATAGAAAAGTCAATCCCTGGCGTAATTAAAATTTGCGACAGTAGAAAATTAATTTGTGAGAAATTTACTATAGAAAAGGCAATCCCTGGCGCAATTAAAATTTGCGACAGTAGAAAATTATTTTTTGAATAATTTACTATAGAAAAGGCAATCCCTGGCGTAATTAAAATTTGCGACAGTAGAAAATTATTTTTTGAATAATTTACTATAGAAAAGGCAATCCCTGGCGTAATTAAAATTTGCGACAGTAGAAAATTATTTTTTGAATAATTTACTATAGAAAGGCAATCCCTGGCGTAATTAAAATTTGCGACAGTAGAAAATTAATTTGTGAGAAATTTACAATAGAAAAGGCAATCCCTGGGATATTTAAAATTTGCGACAGTGAAAAATAATTTTTTTGCAAAATTTACTATAGAAAAGGCAATTCCTGGCGTAATTAAAATTTGCGACAGTAGAAAATTATTTTTTGAATAATTTACTATAGAAAAGGCAATCCCTGGCGCAATTAAAATTTGCGACAGTAGAAAATTATTTTTTGCAAAATTTACTACAGAATAGGCAATCCCTGGCGTAATTAAAATTTGCGACAGTTGAAAATTAATTTGTGAGAAATTTACTATAGAAAAGGCAATCCCTGGCGCAATTAAAATTTGCGACAGTAGAAAATTATTTTTTGAATAATTTACTATAGAAAAGGCAATCCCTGGCGTAATTAAAATTTGCGACAGTAGAAAATTATTTTTTGAATAATTTACTATAGAAAAGGCAATCCCTGGCGTAATTAAAATTTGCGACAGTAGAAAATTATTTTTTGAATAATTTACTATAGAAAGGCAATCCCTGGCGTAATTAAAATTTGCGACAGTAGAAAATTAATTTGTGAGAAATTTACAATAGAAAAGGCAATCCCTGGGATATTTAAAATTTGCGACAGTAAAAAATTATTTTTTTGCAAAATTTACTATAGAAAAGGCAATCCCTGGCGTAATTAAAATTTGCGACAGTAAAAAATTATTTTTTGAATAATTTACTATAGAAAAGGCAATCCATGGCGTAATTAAAATTTGCGACAATATAAAATTATTTTTTGAATAATTTACTATAGAAAAGGCAATCCCTGGCGTATTTAAAATTTGCGACAGTAAGAAATTATTTTTTGAATAATTTACTATAGAAAAGGCAATCCCTGGCGCAATTACAATTTGCGACAGCAAAAAATTATTTTTTGAATAATTTACTATAGAAAAGGCAATCCCTGCCGTAATTAAAATTTGCGACAGTAGAAAATTATTTTGTGCAAAATTTACTATAGAAAAGGCAATCCCTGGCGTAATTAAAATTTGCGACAGTAGAAAATTAATTTGTGAGAAATTTACTATAGAAAAGGCAATCCCTGGGATATTTAAAATTTGCGACAGTAAAAAATAATTTTTTTGCAAAATTTACTATAGAAAAGGCAATCCCTGGCGCAATTAAAATTTGCAACAGTAAAAAATTGTTTTTTGCAAAATTTACTGTAGAAAAGGCAATCCCTGGCGGATTTGAAATTTGCGACAGTAAAATATTATTTTTTGAATAATTTACTATAGAAAAGGCAATCCCTGGCGTAATTAAAATTTGCGACAGTAGAAAATTGATTTGTGAGAAATTTACTATAGAAAAGGCAATCCCTGGGATATTTAAAATTTGCGACAGTGAAAAATAATTTTTTTGCAAAATTTACTATAGAAAAGGCAATTCCTGGCGTAATTAAAATTTGCGACAGTAGAAAATTATTTTTTGAATAATTTACTATAGAAAAGGCAATCCCTGGCGCAATTAAAATTTGCGACAGTAGAAAATTATTTTTTGCAAAATTTACTACAGAATAGGCAATCCCTGGCGTAATTAAAATTTGCGACAGTTGAAAATTAATTTGTGAGAAATTTACTATAGAAAAGGCAATCCCTGGCGCAATTAAAATTTGCGACAGTAGAAAATTATTTTTTGAATAATTTACTATAGAAAAGGCAATCCCTGGCGCAATTAAAATTTGCGACAGTAGAAAATTATTTTTTGCAAAATTTACTACAGAATAGGCAATCCCTGGCGCAATTAAAATTTGCGACAGTAGAAAATTATTTTTTGCAAAATTTACTACAGAATAGGCAATCCCTGGCGTAATTAAAATTTGCGACAGTTGAAAATTAATTTGTGAGAAATTTACTATAGAAAAGGCAATCCCTGGCGCAATTAAAATTTGCGACAGTAGAAAATTATTTTTTGAATAATTTACTATAGAAAAGGCAATCCCTGGCGTAATTAAAATTTGCGACAGTAGAAAATTATTTTTTGCAAAATTTACTATAGAAAAGGCAATCCCTGGCGCAATTAAAATTTGCGACAGTGAAAAATAATTTTTTTGCAAAATTTACTATAGAAAAGGCAATTCCTGGCGTAATTAAAATTTGCGACAGTAGAAAATTATTTTTTGAATAATTTACTATAGAAAAGGCAATCCCTGGCGCAATTAAAATTTGCGACAGTAGAAAATTATTTTTTGCAAAATTTACTACAGAATAGGCAATCCCTGGCGTAATTAAAATTTGCGACAGTTGAAAATTAATTTGTGAGAAATTTACTATAGAAAAGGCAATCCCTGGCGCAATTAAAATTTGCGACAGTAGAAAATTATTTTTTGAATAATTTACTATAGAAAAGGCAATCCCTGGCGTAATTAAAATTTGCGACAGTAGAAAATTATTTTTTGAATAATTTACTATAGAAAAGGCAATCCCTGGCGTAATTAAAATTTGCGACAGTAGAAAATTATTTTTTGAATAATTTACTATAGAAAGGCAATCCCTGGCGTAATTAAAATTTGCGACAGTAGAAAATTAATTTGTGAGAAATTTACAATAGAAAAGGCAATCCCTGGGATATTTAAAATTTGCGACAGTAAAAAATTATTTTTTTGCAAAATTTACTATAGAAAAGGCAATCCCTGGCGTAATTAAAATTTGCGACAGTAAAAAATTATTTTTTGAATAATTTACTATAGAAAAGGCAATCCATGGCGTAATTAAAATTTGCGACAATATAAAATTATTTTTTGAATAATTTACTATAGAAAAGGCAATCCCTGGCGTATTTAAAATTTGCGACAGTAAGAAATTATTTTTTGAATAATTTACTATAGAAAAGGCAATCCCTGGCGCAATTACAATTTGCGACAGTAAGAAATTATTTTTTGAATAATTTACTATAGAAAAGGCAATCCCTGGCGCAATTACAATTTGCGACAGCAAAAAATTATTTTTTGAATAATTTACTATAGAAAAGGCAATCCCTGCCGTAATTAAAATTTGCGACAGTAGAAAATTATTTTGTGCAAAATTTACTATAGAAAAGGCAATCCCTGGCGTAATTAAAATTTGCGACAGTAGAAAATAATTTGTGAGAAATTTACTATAGAAAAGGCAATCCCTGGGATATTTAAAATTTGCGACAGTAAAAAATAATTTTTTTGCAAAATTTACTATAGAAAAGGCAATCCCTGGCGCAATTAAAATTTGCAACAGTAAAAAATTGTTTTTTGCAAAATTTACTGTAGAAAAGGCAATCCCTGGCGGATTTGAAATTTGCGACAGTAAAATATTATTTTTTGAATAATTTACTATAGAAAAGGCAATCCCTGGCGTAATTAAAATTTGCGACAGTAGAAAATTGATTTGTGAGAAATTTACTATAGAAAAGGCAATCCCTGGGATATTTAAAATTTGCGACAGTAAAAAAATTATTTTTTTGCAAAATTTACTATAGAAAAGGCAATCCCTGGCGCAATTAAAATTTGCGACAGTAGAAAATTATTTTTTGCAAAATTTACTATAGAAAAGGCAATCCCTGGCGTAATTAAAATTTGCGACAGTAGAAAATTAATTTGTGAGAAATTTACTATAGAAAAGGCAATCCCTGGGATATTTAAAATTTGCGACAGTAAAAAATTATTTTTTTGCAAAATTTACTATATAAAAGGCAATCCCTGGCGCAATTAAAATTTGCAGCAGTAAAAAATTATTTTTTGCAAAATTTACTGTAGAAAAGGCAATCCCTGGCGGATTTGAAATTTGCGACAGTAAAAAATTATTTTTTGATTAATTTACTATAGAAAAGGCAATCCCTGGCGTAATTAAAATTTGCGAGAGTATAAAATTATTTTTTGAATAATTTACTATAGAAAAGGCAATACCTGGCGTAATTAAAATTTGCGACAGTAGAAAATTATTTTTTGAATAATTTACTATAGAAAAGGCAATCCCTGGCGCAATTAAAATTTGCGACAGTAGAAAATTATTTTTTGCAAAATTTACTATAGAAAAGGCAATCCCTGGCGTAATTAAAATTTGCGACAGTAGAAAATTAATTTGTGAGAAATTTACTATAGAAAAGGCAATCCCTGGGATATTTAAAATTTGCGACAGTGAAAAATAATTTTTTTGCAAAATTTACTATAGAAAAGGCAATCCCTGGCGTAATTAAAATTTGCGACAATAGAAAATTATTTTTTGAATAATTTACTATAGAAAAGGCAATCCCTGGCGCAATTAAAATTTGCGACAGTAGAAAATTATTTTTTGCAAAATTTACTATAGAAAAGGTAATCCCTGGCGTAATTAAAATTTGCGACTGTAGAAAATTAATTTGTGAGAAATTTACTATAGAAAAGGCAATCCCTGGCGCAATTAAAATTTGCGACAGTAGAAAATTATTTTTTGAATAATTTACTATAGAAAAGGCAATCCCTGGCGTAATTAAAATTTGCGACAGTAGAAAATTATTTTTTGAATAATTTACTATAGAAAGGCAATCCCTGGCGTAATTAAAATTTGCGACAGTAGAAAATTAATTTGTGAGAAATTTACAATAGAAAAGGCAATCCCTGGGATATTTAAAATTTGCGACAGTAAAAAATTATTTTTTTGCAATATTTACTATAGAAAAGGCAATCCCTGGCGTAATTAACATTTGCGACAGTAAAAAATTATTTTTTGAATAATTTACTATAGAAAAGGCAATCCCTGGCGTAATTAAAATTTGCGACAATATAAAATTATTTTTTGAATAATTTACTATTGAAAAGGCAATCCCTGGCGTATTTAAAATTTGCGACAGTAAGAAATTATTTTTTGAATAATTTACTATAGAAAAGGCAATCCCTGGCGCAATTACAATTTGCGACAGCAAAAAATTATTTTTTGAATAATTTACTATAGAAAAGGCAATCCCTGCCGTAATTAAAATTTGCGACAGTAGAAAATTAATTTGTGAGAAATTTACTATAGAAAAGGCAATCCCTGGGATATTTAAAATTTGCGACAGTAAAAAATTATTTTTTTGCAAAATTTACTATAGAAAAGGCAATCCCTGGCACAATTAAAATTTGCAACAGTAAAAAATTATTTTTTGCAAAATTTACTATAGAAAAGGCAATCCCTGGCGGATTTGAAATTTGCGACAGTAAAAAATTATTTTTTGAATATTTTACTATAGAAAAGGCAATCCCTGGCGTAATTAAAATTTGCGACAGTATAAAATTATTTTTTGAATAATTTACTATAGAAAAGGCAATCCCTGGCGCACTTGAAATTTGCGACAGTAAAAAATTATTTTTTGAATAATTTACTATAGAAAAGGCAATCCCTGGGATATTTAAAATTTGCGACAGTTGAAAATTAGTTTTTGAATAATTTACTATAGAAAAGGCAATCCCTGGCGTAATTAAAATTTGCGACAGTTGAAAATTATTTTTTGAATAATTTACTATAGAAAAGGCAATCCCTGGCGTAATTAAAATTTGCGACAGTAAAAAATTATTTTTTGAATAATTTACTATAGAAAAGGCAATCCCTGGCGCACTTAAAATTTGCGACAGTATAAAATTATTTTTTGAATAATTTACTATAGAAAAGGCAATCCCTGGCGTAATTAATATTTGCGACAGTAGAAAATTATTTTTTGAATAATTTACTATAGAAAAAGCAATCCCTGGCGCAATTAAAATTTGCGACAGTAGAAAATTATTTTTTGAATAATTTACTATAGAAAAGGCAATCCCTGGGATATTTAAAATTTGCGACAGTAAAAAATTATTTTTTGAATAATTTACTATAGAAAAGGCAATCCCTGGCGCAATTAAAATTTGCGACAGTAAAAAATTATTTTTTGAATAATTTACTGTAGAAAAGGCAATCCCTGGCGCAATTAAAATTTGCGAAAGTAAAAAATTATTTTTTGCAAGATTTACTGTAGAAAAGGCAATCCCTGGCGTAATTAAAATTTGCGACAGTAGAAAATTATTTTTTGAATAATTTACTATAGAAAAGGCAATCCCTGGCGTATTTAAAATTTGCGACAGTATAAAATTATTTTTTGAATAATTTACTATAGAAAAGGCAATCCCTGGCGTAATTAAAATTTGCGACAGTAGAAAATTATTTTTGAAAAGTTTACTATAGAAAAGGCAATCCCTGGCGCAATTAAAATTTGCGACAGTAAAAAATTATTTTTTGCAAAATTTACTGTAGAAAAGGCAATCCCTGGGATATTTAAAATTTGCGACAGTAAAAAATTATTTTTTGAATAATTTACTATAGAAAAGGCAATCCCTGGCGTATTTAAAATTTGCGACAGTAAAAAATTATTTTTTGAATAATTTACTATAGAAAAGGCAATCCCTGGCGTAATTAATATTTGCGACAGTAGAAAATTATTTTTTGAATAATTTACTATAGAAAAAGCAATCCCTGGCGTAATTAAAATTTGCGACAGTAGAAAATTATTTTTTGAATAATTTATTATAGAAAAGGCAATCCCAGGCGTAATTAAAATTTGCGACAGTAAAAAATTATTTTTTGAATAATTTACTATAGAAAAGGCAATCCCTGGCGCACTTAAAATTTGCGACAGTAAAAAATTATTTTTTGAATAATTTACTATAGAAAAGGCAATCCCTGGCGTAATTAAAATTTGCGACAGTAGAAAATTATTTTTTGAATAATTTACTATAGAAAAGGCAATCCCTGGCGCAATTAAAATTTGCGACAGTAGAAAATTATTTTGTGCAAAATTTACTATAGAAAAGGCAATCCCTGGCGTAATTAAAATTTGCGACAGTAGAAAATTAATTTGTGAGGAATTTACTATAGAAAAGGCAATCCCTGGGATATTTAAAATTTGCGCCAGTAAAAAATAATTTTTTTGCAAAATTTACTATAGAAAAGGCAATCCCTGGCGCAATTAAAATTTGCAACAGTAAAAAATTATTTTTTGCAAATTTACTGTAGAAAAGGCAATCCCTGGCGGATTTGAAATTTGCGAAAGTAAAAAATTATTTTTTGAATAATTTACTATAGAAAAGGCAATCCCTGGCGTAATTAAAATTTGCGACAGTAGAAAATTAATTTGTGAGAAATTTACTATAGAAAAGGCAATCCCTGGGATATTTAAAATTTCCGACAGTAAAAAATTATTTTTTTGCAAAATTTACTATAGAAAAGGCAATCCCTGGCGCAATTAAAATTTGCGACAGTAGAAAATTATTTTTTGCAAAATTTACTATAGAAAATGCAATCCCTGGCGTAATTAAAATTTGCGACAGTAGAAAATTAATTTGTGAGAAATTTACTATAGAAAAGGCAATCCCTGGGATATTTAAAATTTGCGACAGTAAAAAATTATTTTTTTGCAAAATTTACTATAGAAAAGGCAATCCCTGGCGCAATTAAAATTTGCAAGAGTAAAAAATTATTTTTTGCAAAATTTACTGTAGAAAAGGCAATCCCTGGCGGATTTGAAATTTGCGACAGTAAAAAATTATTTTTTGAATAATTTACTATAGAAGAGGCAATCCCTGGCGTAATTAAAATTTGCGACAGTAGAAAATTAATTTGTGAGAAATTTACTATAGAAAAGGCAATCCCTGGCGCAATTAAAATTTGCGACAGTAGAAAATTATTTTTTGAATAATTTACTATAGAAAAGGCAATCCCTGGCGTAATTAAAATTTGCGACAGTAGAAAATTATAGAAAAGGCAATCCCTGGCGTAATTAAAATTTGCGACAATAGAAAATTATTTTTTGAATAATTTACTATAGAAAGGCAATCCCTGGCGTAATTAAAATTTGCGACAGTAGAAAATTAATTTGTGAGAAATTTACAATAGAAAAGGCAATCCCTGGGATATTTAAAATTTGCGACAGTGAAAAATAATTTTTTTGCAAAATTTACTATAGAAAAGGCAATCCCTGGCGTAATTAAAATTTGCGACAGTAGAAAATTATTTTTTGAATAATTTACTATAGAAAAGGCAATCCTGGAGCAATTAAAATTTGCGACAGTAGAAAATTATTTTTTGCAAAATTTACTATAGAAAAGGCAATCCATGGCGTAATTAAAATTTGCGACAGTAGAAAATTATTTTTTGAACAATTTACTATAGAAAAGGCAATCCCTGGCGCAATTAAAATTTGCGACAGTAAAAAATTATTTTTTTGCCAAATTTACTATAGAAAAGGCAATCCCTGGCGCAATTAAAATTTGCAACAGTAAAAAATTATTTTTTGCAAAATTTACTGTAGAAAATGCAATCCCTGGCGGATTTGAAATTTGCGACAGTAAAAAATTATTTTTTGAATAATTTACTATAGAAAAGGCAATCCCTGGCGTAATTAAAATTTGCGACAGTAGAAAATTAATTTGTGAGAAATTTACTATAGAAAAGGCAATCCCTGGCGCAATTAAAATTTGCGACAGTAGAAAATTATTTTTTGCAAAATTTACTATAGAAAAGGCAATCCCTGGCGTAATTAAAATTTGCGACAGTAGAAAATTATTTTTTGAATAATTTACTATAGAAAAGGCAATCCCTGGCGCAATTAAAATTTGCGACAGTAGAAAATTATTTTTTGCAAAATTTACTATAGAAAAGGCAATCCCTGGCGTAATTAAAATTTGCGACAGTAGAAAATTAATTTGTGAGAAATTTACTATAGAAAAGGCAATCCCTGGCGCAATTAAAATTTGCGACAGTAGAAAATTATTTTTTGAATAATTTACTATAGAAAAGGCAATCCCTGGCGTAATTAAAATTTGCGACAGTAGAAAATTATTTTTTGAATAATTTACTATAGAAAAGGCAATCCCTGGCGTAATTAAAATTTGCGACAGTAGAAAATTATTTTTTGAATAATTTACTATAGAAAGGCATTCCCTGGCGTAATTAAAATTTGCGACAGTAGAAAATTAATTTGTGAGAAATTTACAATAGAAAAGGCAATCCCTGGGATATTTAAAATTTGCGACAGTGAAAAATAATTTTTTTGCAAAATTTACTATAGAAAAGGCAATCTCTGGCGTAATTAAAATTTGCGACAGTAGAAAATTATTTTTTGAATAATTTACTATAGAAAAGGCAATCCCTGGCGCAATTAAAATTTGCGACAGTAGAAAATTATTTTTTGCAAAATTTACTATAGAAAAGGCAATCCCTGGCGTAATTAAAATTTGCGACAGTAGAAAATTATTTTTTGAATAATTTACTATAGAAAAGGCAATCCCTGGCGCAATTAAAATTTGCGACAGTAGAAAATTATTTTTTGCAAAATTTACTATAGAAAAGGCAATCCCTGGCGTAATTAAAATTTGCGACAGTAGAAAATTAATTTGTGAGAAATTTACTATAGAAAAGGCAATCCCTGGCGCAATTAAAATTTGCGACAGTAGAAAATTATTTTTTGAATAATTTACTATAGAAAAGGCAATCCCTGGCGTAATTAAAATTTGCGACAGTAGAAAATTATTTTTTGAATAATTTACTATAGAAAAGGCAATCCCTGGCGTAATTAAAATTTGCGACAGTAGAAAATTATTTTTTGAATAATTTACTATAGAAAGGCAATCCCTGGCGTAATTAAAATTTGCGACAGTAGAAAATTAATTTGTGAGAAATTTACAATAGAAAAGGCAATCCCTGGGATAATTAAAATTTGCGACAGTGAAAAATAATTTTTTTGCAAAATTTACTATAGAAAAGGCAATTCCTGGCGTAATTAAAATTTGCGACAGTAGAAAATTATTTTTTGAATAATTTACTATAGAAAAGGCAATCCCTGGCGCAATTAAAATTTGCGACAGTAGAAAATTATTTTTTGCAAAATTTACTATAGAAAAGGCAATCCCTGGCGTAATTAAAATTTGCGACAGTAGAAAATTAATTTGTGAGAAATTTACTATAGAAAAGGCAATCCCTGGCGCAATTAAAATTTGCAACTGTAAAAAATTATTTTTTGCAAAATTTACTGTAGAAAAGGCAATCCCTGGCGGATTTGAAATTTGCGACAGTAAAAAATTATTTTTTGAATAATTTACTATAGAAAAGGCAATCCCTGGCGTAATTAAAATTTGCGAGAGTATAAAATTATTTTTTGAATAATTTACTGTAGAAAAGGCAATCCCTGGCGTAATTAAAATTTGCTACAGTAGAAAATTATTTTTTGAATAATTTACTATAGAAAAGGCAATCCCTGGCGCAATTAAAATTTGCGACAGTAGAAAATTATTTTTTGCAAAATTTACTATAGAAAAGGCAATCCCTGGCGTAATTAAAATTTGCGACAGTAGAAAATTAGTTTGTGAGAAATTTACTATAGAAAAGGCAATCCCTGGGATATTTAAAATTTGCGACAGTGAAAAATAATTTTTTTGCAAAATTTACTATAGAAAAGGCAATCCCTGGCGTAATTAAAATTTGCGACAGTAGAAAATTATTTTTTGAATAATTTACTATAGAAAAGGCAATCCCTGGCGCAATTAAAATTTGCGACATAGAAAATTATTTTTTGCAAAATTTACTATAGAAAAGGCAATCCCTGGCGTAATTAAAATTTGCGACAGTAGAAAATTAATTTGTGAGAAATTTACTATAGAAAAGGCAATCCCTGGCGCAATTAAAATTTGCGACAGTAGAAAATTATTTTTTGAATAATTTACTATAGAAAAGGCAATCCCTGGCGTAATTAAAATTTGCGACAGTAGAAAATTATTTTTTGAATAATTTACTATAGAAAAGGCAATCCCTGGCGTAATTAAAATTTGCGACAGTAGAAAATTATTTTTTGAATAATTTACTATAGAAAGGCAATCCCTGGCGTAATTAAAATTTGCGACAGTAGAAAATTAATTTGTGAGAAATTTACAATAGAAAAGGCAATCCCTGGGATATTTAAAATTTGCGACAGTGAAAAATAATTTTTTTGCAAAATTTACTATAGAAAAGGCAATTCCTGGCGTAATTAAAATTTGCGACAGTAGAAAATTATTTCTTGAATAATTTACTATAGAAAAGGCAATCCCTGGCGCAATTAAAATTTGCGACAGTAGAAAATTATTTTTTGCAAAATTTACTATAGAAAAGGCAATCCCTGGCGTAATTAAAATTTGAGACAGTAGAAAATTAATTTGTGAGAAATTTACTATAGAAAAGGCAATCCCTGGCGCAATTAAAATTTGCGACAGTAGAAAATTATTTTTTGAATAATTTACTATAGAAAAGGCAATCCCTGGCGTAATTAAAATTTGCGACAGTAGAAAATTATTTTTTGAATAATTTACTATAGAAAAGGCAATTCCTGGCGTAATTAAAATTTGCGACAGTAGAAAATTATTTTTTGAATAATTTACTATAGAAAGGCAATCCCTGGCGTAATTAAAAATTGCGACAGTAGAAAATTAATTTGTGAGAAATTTACAATAGAAAAGGCAATCCCTGGGATATTTAAAATTTGCGACAGTAAAAAATTATTTTTTTGCAAAATTTACTATAGAAAAGGCAATCCCTGGCGTAATTAAAATTTGCGACAGTAAAAAATTATTTTTTGAATAATTTACTATAGAAAAGGCAATCCCTGGCGCAATTAAAATTTGCGACAGTAGAAAATTATTTTTTGCAAAATTTACTATAGAAAAGGCAATCCCTGGCGTAATTAAAATTTGCGACAGTAGAATATTAATTTGTGAGAAATTTACTATAGAAAAGGCAATCCCTGGGATATTTAAAATTTGCGACAGTGAAAAATAATTTTTTTGCAAAATTTACTATAGAAAAGGCAATCCCTGGCGTAATTAAAATTTGCGACAATAGAAAATTATTTTTTGAATAATTTACTATAGAAAAGGCAATCCCTGGCGCAATTAAAATTTGCGACAGTAGAAAATTATTTTTTGCACAATTTACTATAGAAAAGGCAATCCCTGGCGTAATTAAAATTTGCGACTGTAGAAAATTAATTTGTGAGAAATTTACTATAGAAAAGGCAATCCCTGGCGCAATTAAAATTTGCGACAGTAGAAAATTATTTTTTGAATAATTTACTATAGAAAAGGCAATCCCTGGCGTAATTAAAATTTGCGACAGTAGAAAATTATTTTTTGAATAATTTACTATAGAAAGGCAATCCCTGGCGTAATTAAAATTTGCGACAGTAGAAAATTAATTTGTGAGAAATTTACAATAGAAAAGGCAATCCTTGGGATATTTAAAATTTGCGACAGTAAAAAATTATTTTTTTGCAAAATTTACTATAGAAAAGGCAATCCCTGGCGTAATTAAAATTTGCGACAGTAAAAAATTATTTTTTGAATAATTTACTATAGAAAAGGCAATCCCTGGCGTAATTAAAATTTGCGACAGTAAAAAATTATTTTTTGAATAATTTACTATAGAAAAGGCAATCCCTGGCGTAATTAAAATTTGCGACAATATAAAATTATTTTTTGAATAATTTACTATAGAAAAGGCAATCCCTGGCGTATTTAAAATTTGCGACAGTAAGAAATTATTTTTTGAATAATTTACTATAGAAAAGGCAATCCCTGGCGCAATTACAATTTGCGACAGCAAAAAATTATTTTTTGAATAATTTACTATAGAAAAGGCAATCCCTGCCGTAATTAAAATTTGCGACAGTAGAAAATTATTTTGTGCAAAATTTACTATAGAAAAGGCAATCCCTGGCGTAATTAAAATTTGCGACAGTAGAAAATTAATTTGTGAGAAATTTACTATAGAAAAGGCAATCCCTGGGATATTTAAAATTTGCGACAGTAAAAAATAATTTTTTTTGCAAAATTTACTATAGAAAAGGCAATCCCTGGCGCAATTAAAATTTGCAACAGTAAAAAATTATTTTTTGCAAAATTTACTGTAGAAATGGCAATCCCTGGCGGATTTGAAATTTGCGACAGTAAAAAATTATTTTTTGAATAATTTACTATAGAAAAGGCAATCCCTGGCGTAATTAAAATTTGCGAGAGTAGAAAATTGATTTGTGAGAAATTTACTATAGAAAAGGCAATCCCTGGGATATTTAAAATTTGCGACAGTAAAAAATTATTTTTTTGCAAAATTTACTATAGAAAAGGCAATCCCTGGCGCAATTAAAATTTGCGACAGTAGAAAATTATTTTTTGCAAAATTTACCATAGAAAAGGCAATCCCTGGCGTAATTAAAATTTGCGACAGTAGAAAATTAATTTGTGAGAAATTTACTATAGAAAAGGCAATCCCTGGGATATTTAAAATTTGCGACAGTAAAAAATTATTTTTTTGCAAAATTTACTATAGAAAAGGCAATCCCTGGCGCAACTAAAATTTGCAACAGTAAAAAATTATTTTTTGCAAAATTTACTGTAGAAAAGGCAATCCCTGGCGGATTTGAAATTTGCGACAGTAAAAAATTATTTTTTGAATAATTTACTATAGAAAAGGCAATCCCTGGCGTAATTAAAATTTGCGAGAGTATAAATTTATTTTTTGAATAATTTACTATAGAAAAGGCAATCCCTGGCGTAATTAAAATTTGCTACAGTAGAAAATTATTTTTTGAATGATTTACTATAGAAAAGGCAATCCCTGGCGCAATTAAAATTTGCGACAGTAGAAAATTATTTTTTGCAAAATTTACTATAGAAAAGGCAATCCCTGGCGTAATTAAAATTTGCGACAGTAGAATATTAATTTGTGAGAAATTTACTATAGAAAAGGCAATCCCTGGGATATTTAAAATTTGCGACAGTGAAAAATAATTTTTTTGCAAAATTTACTATAGAAAAGGCAATCCCTGGCGTAATTAAAATTTGCGACTGTAGAAAATTAATTTGTGAGAAATTTGCTATAGAAAAGGCAATCCCTGGCGCAATTAAAATTTGCGACAGTAGAAAATTATTTTTTGAATAATTTACTATAGAAAAGGCAATCCCTGGCGTAATTAAAATTTGCGACAGTAGAAAATTATTTTTTGAATAATTTACTATAGAAAGGCAATCCCTGGCGTAATTAAAATTTGCGACAGTAGAAAATTAATTTGTGAGAAATTTACAATAGAAAAGGCAATCCCTGGGATATTTAAAATTTGCGACAGTAAAAAATTATTTTTTTGCAAAATTTACTATAGAAAAGGCAATCCCTGGCGTAATTAAAATTTGCGACAGTAAAAAATTATTTTTTGAATAATTTACTATAGAAAAGGCAATCCCTGGCGTAATTAAAATTTGCGACAATATAAAATTATTTTTTGAATAATTTACTATAGAAAAGGCAATCCCTGGCGTATTTAAAATTTGCGACAGTAAGAAATTATTTTTTGAATAATTTACTATAGAAAAGGCAATCCCTGGCGCAATTACAATTAGCGACAGCAAAAAAATTATTTTTTGAATAATTTACTATAGAAAAGGCAATCCTTGCCGTAATTAAAATTTGCGACAGTAGAAAATTAATTTGTGAGAAATTTACTATAGAAAAGGCAATCCCTGGGATATTTAAAATTTGCGACAGTAAAAAATTATTTTTTTGCAAAATTTACTATAGAAAAGGCAATACCTGGCGCAATTAAAATTTGCAACAGTAAAAAATTATTTTTTGCAAAATTTACTATAGAAAAGGCAATCCCTGGCGGATTTGAAATTTGCGACAGTAAAAAATTATTTTTTGAATAATTTACTATAGAAAAGGCAATCCCTGGCGTAATTAAAATTTGCGACAGTATAAAATTATTTTTTGAATAATTTACTATAGAAAAGGCAATCCCTGGCGTATTTAAAATTTGCGACAGTAAGAAATTATTTTTTGAATAATTTACTATAGAAAAGGCGGCAATCCCTGGCGCAATTACAATTTGCGACAGTATAAAATTATTTTTTGAATAATTTACTATAGAAAAGGCAATTCCTGGCGTATTTAAAATTTGCGACAGTAAGAAATTATTTTTTGAATAATTTACTATAGAAAAGGCAATCCCTGGCGCAATTACAATTTGCGACAGTAGAAAATTATTTTTTGAATAATTTATTATAGAAAAGGCAATCCCTGGCGCAATTAAAATTTGCGACAGTAGAAAATTATTTTTTGAATAATTTACTATAGAAAGGCAATCCCTGGCGTAATTAAAATTTGCGACAGTAGAAAATTAATTTGTGAGAAATTTACAATAGAAAAGGCAATCCCTGGGAAATTTAAAATTTGCGACAGTAAAAAATTATTTTTTTGCAATATTTACTATAGAAAAGCAATCCCTGGCGTAATTAACATTTGCGACAGTAAAAAATTATTTTTTGAATAATTTACTATAGAAAAGGCAGTCCCTGGCGTAATTAAAATTTGCGACAGTAGAAAATTATTTTTTGAATAATTTACTATAGAAAAGGCAATCCCTGGCGCAATTAAAATTTGCGACAGTAGAAAATTATTTTTTGCAAAATTTACTATAGAACAGGCAATCCCTGGCGTAATTAAAATTTGCGACAGTAGAAAATTAATTTGTTAGAAATTTACTATAGAAAAGCAATCCCTGGGATATTTAAAATTTGCGACAGTAGAAAATTAATTTGTGAGAAATTTACAATAGAAAAGGCAATCCCTGGGATATTTAAAATTTGCGACA